>APFE030900480.1:20254-109565 GCA_000404065.3 Pinus taeda | reverse complement strand
ACATATATATAACTACTAAAATCATGTCCTGAGTTGGGCATTCCCATGCTCAGTAGCTATGTCAAAGTGATTTTCTCATAAAAGAGATATGACGATGTTGGCTGCCGATAAGAAAAATGTGGATCCGGTGTCATAATAGGATCATTATGATGAGTTGTCTCCAAAAAACAATATACGTAACTTGGGAGAGGAAGCAAGGTTGATTGATGCAAGCCTCTACCCAAGGTCTTCATTTCCGCTTCACCGAACAACATAGATCGACACATGTGAATATATGCATTGATGTTGAACATGCACAAAATCATTTTATTACTAGTCAATAATGGAGACCATTAACAGACGTGAGGAAGGCCACCAATAATGGCGATGGTCTCCAAGATGCACAATACAATATAATAAGTGTGAAAGATGTTTTTGTCGTCGAACACCTCCCGAATCGCTTAACCAGGAGCTAATAATGAGAACCCCTGATTAAACACAAGGTGACCTGCCACTAATGTCTACAAGTACCAAGGCACTGAAAGCGTTTCTAGGTTGTCTTCCTAGATAGAGTGTTGAAGTCGATAGGAAGATACCTTTCGAAAGGTAGGCAATAATGTGTCCTACATCAATCGACACGAAATGGGACAATAATGAATTGTTTTTTGAGGAATCTTTGAGCATTGGGTCTAAACAACAAAGGGCATGATGAAAGGATATGCTTGATGGGTTGATGGAGGAAACAAAAGGTTAACCCTTAAGCAATAGAAGGCATGGCAATGGTTTTAACCATGCAGCACTGGACTCATGAACACCAAAGAGTGTTAAGGCACAAAGATGCAAGAACAACGGGGTATTTATGATAAACTCATAGGATGGTAGGATTCATATTGAGAGGTCGTCACAAGGAAGTTTCATCTGAGGGAGTGCCATGTTCAAAGGAATGACTGCTGCCAAACCATACTTTCTAATATTGAATATAGTTGTATTGTCCACTTTCCCCATCTGATTAGTTTATTGAGTCCATATGGGTAAACTCGTCGATCTTTTCATATTTTAAGAGTCTGAAAAGGATCACAAAAAGAGCGAATCTATGGCCTATCTGATTAGTTTAATGAGTCTAGACAGGAAAACTCATCGATCTTTTCATGTTTTGAGAGTCTGAAAAGTATCATAAAAAGAGCGACTCTATATCTTGTCTATTTAATTTAACGAGTACATACTAGACAACACGATGGTATTTTCATATTTAGAGTGTCTGAAAAGATCGTAAAGAATGACTCCAAGGTGGTCCCTTTGTCATAGTTGTTAACTGGGTGCGAAAAAATGTTAATAGTATACCCGGATTGGTTACTTTTCCGTGAGTTAATCTATTGAATCCAGATAAAGAGAAACCTATGTTCAATAGATGTTGACCTCATTTTGTTACGAGTATGAGGAGATGGACTAAAATCATTTTTCGTCGTGAATTTTTAATGAGTCGCGCGACGATAAACTCAATACCTTCATCAAATTTTAACGAGTAAAATGAAGAAAACTCAATGTATCTTTTTCAGTTTATTGAGCAAGGAAAAAGAGGTAAAAGAACTGCTCATTCCTTCTTCATAGATTTAATGATCCTGAAGAAGGGGAAAAAATTGAGGATTTTTTTGATTTTAAGAGCGAGAAATGGTCCCAAAAAAGTAAGTGCTATGTTTGCTACCGTAGGGTTTTAACAATCCCGGTGACAAAAAATTAGGATTTTTTAGTTTAACGAGTGAGAAAAGTACCTAAAAGAATGCTCGGGTTATCTTTATAAATATTTAATGAGCCTAAAGAAAAAACTCGGCCATTTTTCAGTTTTATGAGTGAGAAAAAAGTGCCTAAAAAGAATGCTCTAAGGATCTTTTTCAGTTTAATGAGCTAGAAAAAGAGCAAAAAAGAGTTGCTCGACCGTCGTCGTATGTGTTTAACGAGTCCAATGATGACAATCTCCAGGATTTTTTAGTTCAAGAGCAAGAAAAAGTCCCAAAAAAGAACATGCTCATATCTTCTTTGTAGTAGTTTAACGAGCCCAAAGAAGCAGACTTGAGGTTTTTCGGATTAACGAGCAAGAAAAATACCATAAAAAGAACGCTTGCTCTTCTTAGTGGTATTTTAACTAGCCCTAAGAAGGAGACTCGAGGATTTTTTGCATTAACGAGCAAGAAAAATACCATAAAAAGAATGCTTGACCTTCTTCGTGGTAGTTTAACAAGCCCAAAGAAGGAGACTCGAGGATTTTTTGGATTAACGAGCAAGAAAAATACCATAAAAAGAATGCTTGACCTTCTTCGTGGTAGTTTAACAAGCCTGAAGAAGGAGACTTGAGGATTTTTTAGATTAACGAGCAATAAAAATACCATAAAAAGAATGCTCGACCTTCTTCGTGGTAGTTTAATGAGCCCGAAGAAGGAGACTTGGGGATTTTTCAGATTAACGAGCAAGAAAAATACCATAAAAAGAATGCTCGATCTTTCTTGATCTCATGCTTGACAATAGAAGGGTCTATGCCATGCATTTCCTCATAATACCAAGGGAAAACATTGTGTAAATCCTTAAAAGGGCAGGTGAAACTCACAATTTCCTCAGGATTGCGATTGGCTGCAATTTGTATGTTTTCCACGATGCTTGTCATGACAAAAATATCGATGAGCAATATCTTTGAAATATTGCCCATGTTTCCTTCTAAGTCCAAATTTTGGATAGTCGTATATGGTGAGGAAACGATTTCAGGTGCATCAGGTGATAGGATTTGAAGAGGCATCGCGTCTGAATCAGATATCGAAACATGATGGTACGAGTCCTCCCAAGGTTGCTCTTCTAAACTCAAGATATCTCTAATATCTTCGTCCTTAGGTAGTTCTTGATTGAGGGGATTGAAAGAAGGAGTAGTTATAGGAGGGATGGTGGTACTGTTGGCTGTGACCAAAGTGACCAGAGACTCGGATGCAGATTGAATGGCCTGGTAGGCCAATTCAACTGGTGACAACAACATTTTTCTCTTTAAGTGTCAATGTTTGAAGGGGCCATGAGGATCCAAGGATCAGTCGGTTTGTGAGGAATGGATGTAAACGTAGAGACCATCTTCGGAACCTTGGGTGGCTAAAGAGGGAAACAACCCATGGGGGAAGAAGCCTTCAGTAGACTGGTACGGACACTGACGTAAGAGTCAGGTACACCACCCACTAAGGGTACAATGCTGCTAGGTAACAGAGAGTAATATGGGGTGCAAAAGGGCAGTTGGTCCACTATGACTATCTTTCCACCCAAGGGAAATAGGATGATACAGAAGACCGAAGACACAATGAAATTCATGGCATAAGTCCAAGTGTGGCTCAAAAGTAGATTATAGTCTAGTTTAAGATCCACAACTTCGATATCCACCGTTACCATTTTCCCACTCAAGGTAATGGGGTAGCTAGCTAGGTAACGTTTTGGGATGAAAGTGTGGCCGTCGAAAGTTTTAAGGGAATTCAATATTGGGGATAGGGTTGGAGAACCCAAAGCGGGGCAACATGAAGTTGACATGGCGCAGGTAGAAGCACCTTCATCAATGACAGTCCTATGTATACCTTTACCTTTCGAAAAGATTTGCACCTGAAATACAAGCTGGTGAGAAAGGGGAGGTTTACACATTTCCATGTTGAAAATTGCAAGCATGGAATCTTGTGGGTCGATACCACCAGTGGCCAAAAGTAAAGCTTTCCTTTGTGCTGGACATGTTTGTAATACTTCGAGTGCCGAGATAGCTGGCGGCGCTTGCACTAAGTATTCTACAATGCTGTAGTTTTGGGCGACACGTGCAGATGTATTGTGCATTGTGCTTCGAAGTGCACCTTTAGGGCGGAAAATCACAAGGTCAGCAACCAGCCTTTTGATATGAGAATCATTGGGTGACGTTGGGTTTTGACTTGAGGAAGGTTCCTCTGCATGAGTGACAGGAGCTCCATAAGATTTGGCTTTGGTTTGTAGATCTACCGTTTCAAAGGTGTAAATGGTAGAGGGTCCTTCACTAGCTGAAGGATGTTGCAAACCACCGTTGCCCCCTTGTGGGTGTTTGGTTTTCTTTGAAATAAGGTGTTGTTGCTGTTGAGTGGGGAAAGGATTATTCAGGACAGCAGGGGTCCTTTCAGTGTGCTTTTTAGCAATAAAATCTGTGCATTCCTGAAGACGCAGACACAGATATGTCATGTGGTCTTCAACACATATTTTGCAAGGGAATCTGGCAGGTTTATCCTTTCCATCGTCAGGAGGCACAGTGGCCTTTTTCTTTGGGTTTTTCTGCTTTATTTACTGCTCCTCAGAAGGAGCGGTCTTTTTCATATTCTTCTTGTTCATACCACTGGGTTTTTTTGTAGACTGCAAAGAGTTTATCCCGGTGGTAGGAAGAGCAGTCGATTTGGTAGAGGGGTCCACTGACATCTTGGCAATGTGACCGCTAATTTGTTTTACAACAGTCCCGGAGGTTGCACCGATAATCCCATCTGCATGTGCTCCGGGGTGCTGAGTAACAGAAGCATTGGAGTTGCGAGGGGAATTGGGGATTACGTTGTAAAGAGTGCCATACTATGAATATATCAGATCTAAGTGTTGGGCACGACATATGGATTAGTCTTCTGTGACTGCACCACCTAAGGCGACATCCTTAGCGATTTGAGGGAGTAGGGACTTGCAGAACCAGTGCATTGAGAGATAGTCAGGGAGGGGAGCTTTGACCAACCTCCACCTACGTCTCCATTCATGTATATGATCAGAGGTGTGGGTGGTGGTATCTTGACGTAATTAAGTAAGGATCTTTGTCCTAGTCTCATAGCGGATGGGTAGCTGGAAGTTCTTTAAGAATTCCATCGCTAGAGCGTTGAAGGTATTTACTGACGCGCGTGGTAACTCAATGTACCACTTGGCTGTGTTGCCAATGAGGGTGCGGCGAAAAACATGTAACTGGACACTATCGTCCACCATGGAGTTAGAAACATACCAAAGATGATAGGCGGTGATATGGATGCCTGGATCCTCCCTTTGTTTCCATTCAAACTTGGGGATGTATGTTGGTATTTTATGCAGGACTGGAAGCCAAAGTAAGTTATGATAGATGGGGTCATTTGTAAGTTTGTACGAGTCGGGGATATCCAACACTGCTAAGGAAGGTAGAGTGTGTGGTGCCACTCACTCAGACCAAGGAGATGACGTATGACTTGAGGATCCTTACAGTCCTCCCATCGTTTGAGTCCCAATATTATATATAGACTACGTGGTATAGTAGTTCCCTTGGGGTATGGCATTGTAATGTGGATTTCCATGGGGATTGTGATGTTGGGGTATAGAATTTCCCCTAGCATAAGCAGTGACCCTTTGACTCATTTGAAATTGTGAGTAGGGTGCCTCGATGGATTGGTTGGGACCTCCTTGAGGATTCTTTCCCCCCACAGAACTAACCATACGTCCTTGATTGACATAAGGAGCACTCATGTCAATCAGTGACTGACCATGCATGCCTAAAAATGGAGGGGGAATTGTTATTTCCTGACCGATATATGAATATTGGGAGTGCCCCCAGATACTTGAATCTGGGGGTTTGAACTGTATAATGGATACCAACCACTTTGTTGGTTGAGGGGACCCGCGCTAATTGTGCTATATTGAGTGTTATAACGAGAGTTGTATGTAGCACTTGTCGAAGGTATAGAGTTTGACACCAAAGGGGTGGAACCCAGCATAGGCTGGGTGCCACTCGTGGAGGGTGTCATGTGAGGGTTTGTATCTGGGACAAATAGGATAGCAGGGTTCGCCATCAACGGTGTGGTGGTGACTATCGACTGGGGAAGTGGTGGGGGACCAAAAGTATCCACAAAGTTCCATGACCTATTAGTCGTCGATGAGATGGATGGAAATGTTCCAACTAAAGAAATATGGAGTATAGGTGCCACGGGAACCAAGAGTGGGTCCAATAGATTCATGAGAAGAGGGTTAAAGGGAGGAAGAAATCCTTCGGTAAAGAAATCCTCCAGCAAACTTGAATCGTCGGTTGTCCAAACAGATTTTGTGTGAGATCTAGGAGATTGATTTCCCGAAGATGGGGAATCCAGTTCACTGGAGCTCAGTGATCTTCCAAAATGAGTGGAGGAAGTCCTAACAATCATCTAGATTGACGACGAGGGTCAGATGTAGCCATGGTGACCATTAACTTTTATCAATAAATTTTATCGTGATATTTGTTAAAGTCTCAATGATAACACATGGGTACCTAAAAAATATAAAAAATGCTCTAAGTTGATCAATCAGCAAAGAGAGGGAAATGACCCTGTCTGATAAGCACCAATAATTGGAGATGAAACCCAGTATCACAATGAATAACAAATAGGGTTGGCCAAATGTACAGTTACAATTACTTTAGAGCTTCGCTTGAACCTCAGATTGAGGGGCCAAGTACTTTCGTGAAGACGAGCACCCTCCCAAAAACTGAAGACAGAGTAGGTCCATCTTTGTTAGGTACCAGGGCAGCCTGCCCCAGTCACCTTATGTAAGTCACTAAAATCTTGGCCACTAAGGATACCTCAGATCATAGACACTACCGGGGGGGACATAGTCACAGATAGTACACTATGTGGGTAGGATACTTGAGTCCCCGACTCAGCTCCGAAATCCTCGAAGGATCCCTAATACACAGAATACCCAAAGGCGTTGCAAGCGAAGGTGGGCTAACTTCACTTATAGTCCGATGTTGTCTTGTATTTAGCTCCGCTTTGACTGGAGCGGTGCTGGTAGTATGACTGCAGGAGGAATTTTCTCTCTTTTAATGACACTAGTTTTGGTTTCTGATCTTGGGCAGTTTACTCACACTGCCTATCCCAAGATCCTAGCCTGAACAAATGTTTGTTTGCTCAATAAAGAGTTACTGATTGATTTTAGGTAAATTTTATGTTTACTTTTTTAGTGTCTTCGAAAGGGGAGTTGACATATGAAATGTGATGGGACTCTGACTCAAAAATCATGCAAAAGACAATGCTTAAAAAATATTCAATTCGATGAAAACAAGTTGTATTCTACAAGTGAGAGTCTTTCACATATTCATATTCATTCCATGCATCCTAGTCATTATAACACACACATAACCAACATAAATCTTTCCAATGCTTTCTAACAACTATTTGAAACCAAAATAAAGCAAATTGTAACCAGCGAAGCAAAATAATGAATACAAAATTGTTGATTATTCTTTGATTTTAAAAAATTTTAAGAAAGAAAAAAAAAAACTTATTTCCTAAAAAAAAAATCTTTTAGGACATCGATCTTGCTAACAAAATTTAGCTGCAGATCCATTTTAGTCCATGAGCAGGCTTCCCATCCCTTTGAGTTTACAAACATAGTTGTATGTCAAGATTTGGGGGACTAACGCTCTGTAGCAGTGGCCACAGAGAGTTACTGGGTCCACTAACACTCTGTTTGTGCAGACACAAAGATTTATAAAGCACTGTTTAGTTTGCTAACCTGCGTTAGTGTGGGAAAAGAGCTCAAAACAGGGCTTTTAAGATCAGATTCAAGGCTAAATATAAGAAGGGAGAATGCAGCAAGGTTTTGGTGGGTCAGAAAGGGAATGCAAAAGTATAGGGAGGTTTTAGAAGGAGGAGGAAACTCAGAACTGTCCGGGTGAACTGGGAACTAGATGTATAGTCCCCAGTGGAGTCGCCAATTTTGCTATAGGATAAAATGCATGGTGTATGGAGAATGGAGATACCCTCAAGGGTCTTACTAGGACCCTTGGCCAACTGTAAGATTATCTGTAGCCGTCAAAAAATCACATGCATGTCCATAAACATTAACTAAGTATCAAAGCAAAACAGATGGATTACCTCAAGCCTCCGTGTAGATTTGTTGGAGAGCACAATGCAGCTAGGTGGAAGTCCTCTGAGCCAGCTTCAGATCAAGTCCTGCACATAGAAGAGACAAGCATAATCACAACATACAACCTTGATAAGTAATACATGAATACATAAAAGACATCTAGTTACACATAACTAAGCTGCTCATGCTAAAAGGTATGGGACAAACAAGTAAATGAATGATAGTACCAACACCATGGAGTAGGCAGTACAACTACAGTTCTATATTAATGTTAGAAGAATGATTACAACCATATGTTGCATCAACCCTCCCTTACCCCTCCAAATTCTCTCTCTCTCTCCCTTCTTACCAACTTCTTATGCTTAGATTTGAGAATATGCTCACAATCAAGTAAGCTATCCTTTCAAATGATCTGACCTTTATCACCATAGTCCTAGCTTTTCTTATGTAGCAATCGAGTTAGGGTTGCCAAGCTCCTCCATGAGTTCCTTAAGGTAAAAGCAATGAAGTTGCCATGCTTTTCAACTCTTTCCCATTTGCCTCCTTCATTAGGATTAGAAATCTCACAAATAGGTCAAACTTGAGATGTTTCCTTGCTTTTCTTGAGTAGATTTAGGAGAAAATATCTAGATATTTGTGAGTCAATTCACTCCTTTTACCTTTAGAACTTCATTAGGATCCACTAACGTTGCTCTTGAACTAAGAACTAGAGTTAGTAGGGTCACTAACGCTCCCTTAGGCTTACAGAGAAGCTTTATAAAGCAAGTTGTTAGTGTATATCCGGCATTAGTGTGGAAACAAGGCATGTGATCTTGGTCTTTGCTTCAGCTATCATGTCATTCCCATATGAGCTGATGAGGGGTCATTTTGCTGTATAATAATAAATAACTTCTAGCACATACAGTGCACTTGTACTTCGTCAGTTTACCTACCTTGGTTGATAATTTATGCTTACAATTTAAGAACATTAAATTGACTAAACATTTTGGTGCTATTGTCGGGGAAGTACAAATAGAAGTAAAAAAAATCATCAATTAAAGACATAATATGCGTAGGGAAAGAGACTCTAGAGGTAGATTTGTAGGACGATGAAGAAGTTTAATCCCCACAAATCCATTCAGTCCACCACGAATTCAAAGTTCCACACCACCTACTCAAACCCGAATTCCATTTGTAAGACAACGAAGACTTCCTGAAGTCTCAAGATCAGAAATCCAATCCAGAATTTCACCTACTTCATCCATTGAAGCTATAATTGAAGAAAATCCTACATCCCCAACTATAGGGGTAGTTTTTCTATCTTCCACTGGTGAAAAAATTATAGGAGAAGAATTAGAAATTCCCAGTGAAGAAGAGGAACAAGAAACTTATTTTGGATATCCATTGATAGAGGAACTAGAAGAATTAGAAGAAACTTACATTAGTTCTAAAGAATCTATCATGGCTGAAGAAGGGGAAGGTGAGGTACACAATGTCAATGGTGAGCAAAATAGGATTGGAGGAGGAAGAGGTAGAGGAGGAGGTGGAGATAGAAATAGAGGAGGGGGTAGAGGTAGAGGAAATCAAGATCCTTTTGGATTTCCTATTTTTGATGAAGATACAACCCTCACAATGAAAAATATTTCACCTTCTATTCTTCCAAATTTCCATGGAAAAATAAGTGAATACCCCAAGACATTTCTCTTCGAATTTGAAGCATTATGCAACATGATGCTCAAAAATCAAAATTGTTCCCTGCTACATTAAAGGATTCAACATTAAAATGGTTCATGAGTCCAGGGACGAATTGTATAAGGAAATGAGCAAAAATGAAAGAAGATTTCTTAGAGAAATATAAATATTATTGTATGCCTCATAACATTAAAGACGGATTCTTCAAAATGACACAAAAAGAAGATGAGAACCATGAAGACTTAGTCGAGAGATTTGTCTATAATATTAAAAGAGAAAAAATGGATAATTTGGATGAAAAAACTTTGAAATTACTCCTACTCAAATCTATCAAAGATGAATGGATCGATCTCCTTAACTTAATAGGAAAAAAGAGATATTTCTCAATTACCATTTACAAATATCTATGATTTATGTGTAGATATCTCAAGGGGTAAAGCATGAGTTGGAAAAAGTCATAGAGACCCTTTCTTATCAATAATCAATAAATCTGCAGCTGGGATAGTCAGTAGGTAAGAATTAGGAAGCTTTCTTGATACTTTCAAAACATATATTTTAGGGAGTCTAAGTGAACAAACAAACACCCTTAAAATACAACAAGAAAAAATCCAAAAATGTTACATTATCCATTTTCTGTCCTAGATGTCGAAAGAAGCATGCTCTAAGAGAATGTCCTTTAGAGTTAAAAACTATAGAAACTTGTGCCATATGTGTAGATAACCATGACACTAAGGAATGCCCTTCTTGTCTCGGTCTCAAGGTTGTATTTAATGATGAAGGGATACCAGAACAGGTAGACACTCTTTACTTTTTTGCCAAGAGACCATAGTAGAACTCTCAAACAAATCAACCACAAGGCTTTAGATCACAAAATTTTTCTCAGTCTTCACAAAATACTTGGAATCCATCTTGGCAGCCTTGGGCTTAGCCACAACCACAATCTTGGAATCAGTGATGGAAAAATCCTTATGGGGCTTATGCTTAATATCAACAATAATCACCATCATATCCTAATTTTCCACCACAATTCCTACCCCAATCTAATCAAATTCCTCAAGCCTATCAATTACCTCAAGTCCAAGTTCAGAATAAAAATCGACATCTCTCCCTACCATTTACACAAAAATCAAATCAACTACCCACTCAACCACTTCTGAATCCCAATAATAAATTGTCACAACAACAACCTGTTTATAACATGCAAGGGAAAAATCCTCAAACCTATGTAATAACTCCACTAGATCTAAATAATGTTCAATTAAGGTATGGAAGTATTGCAAAGAAAACCTCGTGTTGTTATTCAGGAAGCAAGGACAAATCTTCAAAAACATAAAAGTCAATTTGAAGAAGGAGAAACCTATCTCACTCAGAAAGAGAATAATCAAACAGAAAATGTTCCAGTAAATACTCCTATTATATAACAACCCTCGGTATCCATTACACCACCTTTTCTTGAACGGTTGAAAATTGATGAAGGAGTAGAAAAACAAATCACATTGCCTGATTACAATATGTTGGATGAATTAAGATATGTCTGTATAAAAATTCCTTTTTTGCAATCCATAAAAGAAATACCAATCTTTGCAAAAACTATTAAGGAATTAAGTACTCAAAGATCAGGAATAAAAATAAATGACATAAAAAGAATTCAATTAGTCAAGAAAATTGCAGACATCATGATGGGGAAAACAACAATCCAAAAATATTTAGATTCAGGAAGCCCCATTGTGAAAATTCACATCAATGGAATTGAAATACCAAACACACTGATTGATTTAGGAGAAGCCATAAACATAATGAGTAAACAAGTTATGGATTCAATTAGGCTTCCTAACCTTCAATACACGCCAACACTATTACAATTAGAAGATAGGTCTTTAATTAAACCCGATGGTGTGTTGGAAGATGTTTGTGTATTCTTAGATTCTTGGGAATACCCTGTCGATTTCATGGTCTTAACACCCAAGGATAATCTAGGAGGACATCCATTAATCCTAGGAAGACCTTGGTTAGCTACCGCTGATGCTTTCATCGGTTGTAGTTCAAGTGGCATGTTTATCTCAGATGAAAACTCTACAAATAAATTTACATTATATGCACCTGCAAAAATAACAATAGAAATAGAGAATGAGGAATGGATAGACAATGATGATGATATACAACCTGTTTTCACTACTAAACAAGTAAGAGAGGAGGTCCAAATTTTAAATCTACTGGAAAATAATGAATCTTCCTCACATTATGACCGTAGTCAAAATGAATATCTCTCATCTAGACAAGTATCTTTAGTCTCTATGGAGAAATTTGAGAATTCTTCAATAAAAATTTTTCTAGGTAAAACTGTGAATATTAATGAAAATCTAGAAGAATACAAAAGAATCAATTGGTAGAAATTTTACAAAAACATTCTTCTGCTTATGCATGGGAATACACTGATATGAGAGGAATTGATCCTAAAACTTGCGTACATCATATCTACATTGAACAAAGTGCAAGACCAGTTAGATAGCCACAACGAAGAATGAACCCAAATCTAAAATAAATTGTTGAGGAATTACAAAAGTTGCTAAATGTAAATTTCATCTATCCAATATCAGACAGTGAGTGGGTTTCACCCCTAATAATCGTTCCGAAGAAAAATGGAAAATCTAGAGTATGTATTGATTACAGGGAATTAAATAAAGCAACATTAAAAGACCATTTTCCACTTCCTTTCATAGCTCAAGTCTTGGACACATTAGCAGGGAAAAAATATTTTTCATTTTTGGATGGTTTTAGTGGATATAATCAGATCCAGGTAGCACCTGAAGATCAAGATAAAATCACATTTACCTATCCATGGGGAACTTATTCTTACCGGTACTTCCCTTTGGACTATGCAATGTTCCGACAACATTCCAAAGAACAGTCCTAAGAATTTTCTCTGATCTTATTCATGATTGTGTGGAAGTGTATATGGATGATTTCACAGTTTATGGAGATTCTTTTAAAGAAGCACTTGAAAATTTCGAAAAAGTTCTAATAAGATGTAAAGAAACAAATATTTCATGAGAAATGCTTTATTATGTTTAATGAAGGAATTGTTTTAGGTCACCATATTTTAGGGGATGGAATTAAGGTAGACTCATCTATAGTTGAGGTCATTTCTAAATTATCAGTGCCAAGCTATCAACGAGATGTTAGGAGTTTTCTTGGTTTTACTAGATATTATAGAAGATTTATAGAAAACTTCATAAAAATTGCATCTCCACTCTTTAAACTACTTACTGAAGACTATGAATTCAGTTGGAATTTTGATTGTCAAGGTGCCTTTGAAACTTTGAAAAAGAAAATTTCTGAAGCACCTATCTTAAAAGAACCTAGTTGGAAATTTAATTTCCATATATCAACTGATGCTTCAGATACAACCTTAGGAGCTGTGTTAGAGAAAAAATACCTTACTCCTTATGCAATCTATTACAAAAGTAAAAATTTAACTCCAACAGAGCTAAATTATACTATAACTGAGAAGGAATTTTTAGTTGTAGTTCATGCCATTAACAAATTCAGACATTGTATAAATAGCTATGAAACTTTCATTCACATAGACCATTCTTCCATTAGATACCTCATGAATAAACTGATCACTAATGGAAGAATATCCAGATCGGTCTTATTGTTACAAGAATTCAACATCACCATTCTAGATAGACCCGAAAAACAGAATACAATTACTGACTTTTTATCTAGAATTCAGAATGATAATGATGATCAACCTGTGGAGGATAAATTTCCTAATGAATATATTTTTGCAGTATCTACTAAATCACCTTTGTACGCAGATATTGCTAACTATTTAGCTACAGGGAAAATACTATTTCATTTTTCTCCTAGAGAAAAGAGGAGGATAGTTCACAATAGCACATCTTATTCATGGATAAAAAAAGAATTATACAAAACAGGACTAGATGTCATCATCAGAGGATGTGTTCGAGAAGATGAGATACCAGAAATACTTAAAGCATGCCATGATGAATTATGTGGAGGACATTTTTTTGACAAAAGAACTGCGTATAAGGTCCTACTTTTAGGATATTATTGGCCTTCCATTTTCAAAGATACCAAGGAATATGTTAAAACATGTGTAGTTTTCAGAGAATGGGAAAACCTACTCTTTCAAATGAAATGCTATTACAACCTCAGGTACTCATTGAACCATTTAAAAAATGGACACTATATTTTGTTGGTCCAGTCAATCCAGCTTCAAAGCAAAAAAGTTATATTCTGGTATGTACTAATTATGTCACTAAATGGGTAGAAGCTAATGCACTTCCTTTTGCCACTGAAAATACTATAGTTTTGTTTCTTTTTAATGATATTTTCACTCATTTTGGTGTTCCAAGAGAAATTGTAACAAATCAAGGAACACAATTTACATCCAGATTAGTGCAAAAGCTTGTGGACCAGTACAAAATCAAGCATCAGAAATCCACTCCATACCATCCACAAGCTAATGGACAATTTGAGTCTACAAACAAGGTGATTGAGGCAATTCTTACCAAGACTGTACACTTACATAGGAAAGACTGGGCAGAAAAGCTTCCAGAAGCTTTGTGGGATTATAGAATTACATGGAGAAGTACTACAGGACATACTCCCTATGAACTTATTTATGGGAATCAGGTCTTACTTCCAATAGAGTTCCAGATCCAGACCTATAAAACAATAGTTCAGTTGGATCTTGACTTATCAGAAGCACAAAAGCAAAGGATGGGACAACTCAATGAGCTTTATGAAATAAGACAAGAAGCATTCCAAAAGACCAACCTAGTTCAGCATAAAGATCTAGATGGCATGACAAGTACATTAAAGAAAGAAAATCTCATCCAGGAGATTGGGTATTACTCTTTGATTCAAAGTTCAAAAACTTCCAAGGAAAATTCCAAACTCACTGGCTTGGACCTTATGAAGTTGAAAATGTCTTTGGAAATGGTGCAGTTAGAATCAGGACTATTGATGAAGAGAAAATTCATCATTTAGGGAATGGACATCAACTTATACTTTATCAGAAGCCATTGACAAAAGAAGAATTTGTCAAAATTTTCCAAGAAATCATATGGAAGAATGGTTGAGAAGAATCGCTCTTTCCACCTAAGAATTTATTTTCTATCTATATATATTATAGATATGTATATATATAAATATAGAGGATAATACAGTACAGAGATATAAATATATATAAATATAATATTAAATATATATATATATATAATAAAACTATATATAAGAATATAAATAATATATATATATACTATAATATATATTGATATACATATATATGTAAATACATATGATAGTATAATGACTATATTAAATTATATATAATATATATATATCATATAATATATATATATATAATAATGTATAAACATGAAAATTGACTCTTGTTGGCACCTTAAATTTTCTCTCTTTACCATTTCTTGCAAAAAAGAGAAAATTCCCTTTTCTAAATATCCCTTTCTTAAAAAATAAAATAAAAAAAATCTCTTAGCTACAACATTAGTGACTTTTTGCAGCTCTAATAAAATTTTTGCAGCCAATTTGACAGGAACACTTGGTGGTTCAAATTGAAGAATAATTGACTACTTTTAAGTGCAAAGTACCTGCAAAAGATATCAAAGGACAAATAAATGCTGGCAAACTAGTCGAAGGTATGTGATACTTTAATTTTACAATAAGAGTTAACATATTGCATATATGAATAATGTGGACATAACACTACCGAAATAAAATGAAATCATTGCAAATCATGGGTGATAGTATCTCGTCAAATCCATTATAGTCTACCATTTTAACTCATGTCTCATCCTCATTTTGAATCCATCGATTTGATTGCCGAATCATTGAATTGAATGCATTCCAACTGCTAACTCATTTCCACAAGCCTTCATTATATTCGCTCGTTCTCTTGTTTCTCTAGATTCATACAATCTCTCCATCTCTCTCCATCACAGAACGAAACCCTACCAACACCATTTTTCCCTGTCAAATAAAACAGTTAATGAGACAAAACATCTCTCACCACGGGCATTATTGTCTGAACATAACCAACAGGAAAGAAGTTCTTGGAAGGATACCCTCAAACCAGGGAACTGTTACAAAAAGTACAATGGCTAAAATTCATAGAAAAAATTAATGGTTTCCACAGGGAGGTAACGAGGAGTTTTTCACAATCTTTTGATGGAACAAAGGTTGAAATAGGTGATGTCAAGTTCACATTAATAGAGTCCCTGATTGCAGAAGCCACCAAATTGCCTAGAGATGGAGAAAATTGGTTCAAAAATGGAGGAATAGAAGGGGAAGATTGGAAAATATTCTTGAAAAACACAAACATGGACACTGCCATCTTCAAAAAAGGTATTCCTTGTTCTGCCCTCAAAAGTAAATGGAGAAATTTTCTCCTTGTACTTGAGAAATTTATTACTTGTGAAGGTCGATTTTGATATATTGTTTTCTACCACATTGGGATAATGATGAAATTCCTTGAAGAACATCAAATGAATCTTCCATACTTTCTCTTGCATAGCCTTAAGAAAATGTCAGTGACTGTTCAAAAGAAAATCCAGTCTATAGAAAATACAATGTACCATCATGGATTGATAAAAATGTTGACTGAATTTCATTTTCAAAGCATAGGTGAAAATTGGGAAAATTTGCTAGTAAGAAATCATTTTGAAGAGAAAACCCTTGAACAACTAAGTGGTAGTAGAACCCTAAGGGGTAGGAAGAAAAAAATGGAAACAATAATAGAACAGGAACTCCAGTCCCAACAAGAATTATCAGAGGATGAACTACCCATTGTAGATATTTGCAGAAAATGAAAAAAGGGAATTTTAGAAGAAAGAAAGCTGGCAAGAAAAGAAAGGCTTTACCCCAAACCAAGATCCTTCCTCAGAAAGAAAATCCAAAAGCTAAAGAAAATAAAAGTCATGGATTTTCAACCACAGGTTTAAGAAGAAATACCAGATTGAACACAATACAAAAAGCAGCCTGAGGATTTGAAGAATATATCAATCTTGAGTAGAAAGAGCAAACTGAAGATCTTGAGGACTCTCAAGGAGAGTCACTGATACTGTCGCCAAGGGTGTCATCACCTCCCTTCAATTCAGCTCCAAGAAGTCCAGTACAAAGTCTAGGCATTGATCTTGTTCAACAAGAAATTTATGATTGCATAGAATCATTAAAGAGAAAGGAAGCAACAACCAAAGGATCAATCCAAAGTCCAGGAGAAGGAAGTAACCAACTTAATGAAGCACAAGAACCTTCAACTTCTAATGTTTTGAAGCAAGAAATATTTGAGTTGGAGATATTAAATAGATACCTAAAAAATAAAAATCAAACACCAAAGGCACATAATGGAATTCAAATTTCCAAATGTGACAACCTTATTATTCACCTAAGTATATGGTACAAAAAGAACAAGAGGTTGAAGAAAGAAAATAGGGCAATTCAAAGAGAAATGATCAACCTAAAGTATAAGATCCTCATGAAGAAACCAAGAATGGTAGTGGCTACCAGAAAGAAGAAGAAAGTAAATCCTGGATGTGATAGCAAGAACGTACAGGAGAATGACAATGTTGTGTTATATGAGGACATATAAAACCTCTAGTGTGGGGGAATGTAGAGTCCAAGAACTGCTTTACCTTGACACCCTATTTGTCCATATTTCCTCCTTTTTCCTATTGCTATCATCCAAACAAATGTAGTAAATATAAAGTTTTGTTAAGGTAAGCACACATATGTCCTCTTTTTCATATTTTTTCCATATGCCTTATTGTTTTATTAAAGTTTGCATTCAACTACAAAATTGACCTGATTCTGCAACTAATCCACAGATCCACAACTACTTCCAATGTTGATAGGGTTCGAGTGCGCCAGCTCAATAAAGGAGTATATGGGTAGATAGAGAATGATCCTCTCATGGGTTTCTTCTTGTTTACTCGAACCAATCCATCAAGATAATCGCACTGCAACTCGGTCAACCATGAAAGTCAACCACAAGATATTGTGCCGAAATAGAGTCCGAGTTTCAAGAGATATTATCAATTTGCTTTAAGCAATATGATTTGGTCTGATAAGGATTGCTGTAATGATACTTAGGCTTGAATTTATCACGTTGTTAATTAAAAACTCTATAAGAACAATTTCCACTCTGTGTTTTGGGCGCCACCGTATGTAATTTTGAAATAATCCTATTCAAACTATTTTCCGATTAATAGGTCTTGGTTCATACATTTTATGTTGCATTGATTAAAGTTGTTGACTGCCTCACGGAGGGCCCCTACCTGTGGATCAGTTCTTTGATTGACTGCAAATAGACTCTCTTTTATTTCTTAGATTAAATTTGTGGATGCTCTATTTTTATATTTTAGGATGCAGTTCAATGGACTTCACGATTAAATTGATCTCTGCATCAATAATTTCGTTTGCTTTATACCTATCATAACTCAATCATTTTGTTTTCTTTACACCTAGCATTAATCAATCATTTCGTTTGCTTTATACATAGCATAACTCAATCATTTTGTTTTCTTTCTACCTAGTATAGCTCATTCATTTCGTTTCATAGTTTAGTTATTTCATAGCTTATAAATCTCGTTCTTGTTTTACTTTTGTGTTGAATAAAGTTGCAATAATTAAGAGTGACAATCTTTTCTTATAATCTAAATTCAAGCATATTTTATTTTCCAATTTGATAAAATAGAATCTCCTTGACATGCTTTCATAGTTAGCCTAGTCTAGCTACAATATAAAAAACCAAACATAATAAAAAACAGTTTAACAAAGTAGAGTTAGGATCACTATTCAACCATCCCACAAAGTTCAATTCAATTAGGATTAATTTTAGAATAACCAATTAACAAACTAAAATATAACACTCTAACATAGATAGTAACATCATCTCCATACTGTTTCTAGATTTAGACATTAACCATAACATAAACACCTTAATGACATAAGTAACTTCTAGCACATACAATGCACTTGTACTTCATCAGTTTACCTAACCTGGTTGATAATTTATGCTTACAATTTAAGAACATTAAATTTACTAAACACTACCCATTCATCTGAATAATGCTCTAGTAAACATGACAGTATAGAAATATTTTTTTAGCTTTGTCTAGAAAATGGAGGAGGGATAAGGTGGGTTCTTGTTGGGTAGCAGAGGCCCTGCGTAACAGGTTTGGGGCTTAAAGCCTGTTATTTTGGGTAAAAGTGTGGTAAAAGCTCTACGAAGTGCGTGATGCATGAATTGTAATAAGTGAAGTCAAAGGGTTGTCTACCCGAAAACAATGAAAGAAAATAGGAAGTGAGTCAGCCTGCCCATGGTCCGTGGACCATGGGAATGCATAAATAGAGCAAGGCTCTAAGGGTAGAAGTCAATTTTTGGTTTTTGAATTTGTAATGTTATGGGTTTATGAAGGCAATATTCTCTTTGCATTTGTAAGTTCGAGCCAAGGGTGTTGATATATAGAGAGAGGCTCTGTAGCTGTGTGTGTAGAGGCCTGGTAGAGTCCGTAGTTGTGTGCATGGACCCTTGCAGCTAAGTGCGCAGGGTGGATCTAGTTGTACTGAAAAGGAGATAAATAAAGATAAGAATTTCTGAATCATTGTGTGCTTGATCGGGAATCTATATGTTGCTTATTTGTGTATATTTATGATTGTGCGTATTGGTTATTACTTCTAAATGTTGGCTTAAGGACCTGAAGAAGTAGATCTGATCTATAATAAACTCTTTAATAATAAAGCGCATGACCGAGATCTACGCAGAAGCCTGATAGTAGCGCAGGTTGGTGCGAGGGCACAGATTGGCTCATGACCCCTCCAAACCCCATCAAAACATCTCGAGGGTGCAGAAACCTGGTTCCGACACCCTCCTCTACTACCTCGGGTGAGACTTCAGTCTGCACTTCGCGGACTATTGCTGAAAGGGCCGGAAGTGCGGGATTTGTTTGGCTAAATCATTTCTGAACCTAGGTTAGGCCCCTATAAGCCAACAAATGGTTCTGTTGTCGAGATTGGGATCTGCCTAAGGTATATCTGATGTTGGAACACTGGAACCCTATGAAGAAAGAGATTGAAGATTGGTTGGATCAGAAGCTCCACGAGTTCATAGTACAGGAAAAAAAAAATCCCCAAATATCTGAAGAAAGGTGACTGGATCGCTACTTATACACGGAAATCCATGAGATCTTCTTCGCGTCTTTCTCAACAGAACTGTATGAGTGGATCATGAGGCTAGCTGATAGTCAGGGAAGGTGCAAACTTGATCAGCCCATTGTGTGGACTCCAAAGTTGGTATGCAGGCTAGAGGCATCTGAGGATAAAATTGTGCGGCCAGTAGATCATTGGTTGGATCGGGTAATAGGAGGGTTTATCACTGAGTTCACGATAGATACAACCATGAGATACAATGAAGCGAAAAGGTGCTTTCTCAAAGGACCGTGAGGTAAGTACATCAAATCATTGAATACTTGGATTAAAATGCTATTACGTGAAAAACGGGTTATGTGAATCCATTGATGTCTGGGATAACGCGGAGCGGAAGAGGATACTTACGGACCGAAGGATTAGAGAACAGTCCCCTAATTTCACTTTCGCGTGAAAGTTAGGAGGAGCTCATAGGGTTCTCTCCGAGAAGCACAGTTTGATTGATAAAGCAGCGCATTCCACTGATACCACTGCCACCCACGCCATCCCCCACTTCACCTACATCAAACCTATATTCACCTACCCCACTTTCGCCACCACCGAGGGTTGGAATGGCTAGTGCAATCAAGTTACTTGTCTTTAAATGTGTAGGAAATGAGGAACCAGATTAGTTCTGGTTGGTAGTAAAGGCTATATGGGAAGCCCAAGGCATAACAAATGATAACATCAAAAAGGATACTCTGGTAAGTGCTTTGCAGGATTGCGCATTGACGTGGTATATAAAGCACTCTAGCGATCATCCGAATGTAGGAATAACGAAGTTACATGATATATTGAACAAAGAATTCAGCCAGCCAAAATCAGAAACGTAGTCGATTATCAGGTTTAAGGAGATTGTAATGCTGCCAGGTGAGACCACGTGGGATCCAGATCAAAGATTGAAGAGTATGATCTGTGAGGCTAACATGATGCTGACAGATGCGTAGCACTGCGTGTGGTTTGTGGTGTATTTGACACCACATCTGAGGACGGTGTTGTCATAGCAAAATATCTCAACCCAAGTTGAAGCATTAGAGATAGCGATGAGGTTGCATGAAACCCCAATATAGGATTCGGGGTTGGGATTTTAGCAAATCCACGTGCAACTACAAAACCTATGCTTAGAGATGCAAAGTTTGAAACAAGATAAGGCACCCCGGTCAGAGGTGTGTGAAGAGGTGTGGTGTATAAAATGTAAAGGCCAGGGCCACGATGAGGATCATTGCCCAATATTCGCGAACTATTTGGCAAGGGGGTACCAATGCCATTACGACCAGAGGCACAAGTGGCGTCCAGCACGGTACCCGCACTCTGGTGAGCGATCTGTCAGGTGGGGGAAAAGCACACAACGGACAACTGTCATTTGTTGCTGAAATTTATACAGCCCCCCCAGTAGCTATTTGCAATTTTTGTAGATCGACGGGCCATGACGAATGAAATTGCTGGAGTTATGAGTTGCTGATGGATCAGACATCTGCTTACAGGATGCAGACTGAGGCGCAAGGTTAGGATCTAGCTATAGCAATAGCACACGGTGGATTTTAGGGGCACGAACAGGGGTGAGGAGGAATGGGACTCGGGTAAGGGTGCGGACAATTAATCTACTACAATTGTGGAGGACTTGGGCACTACGCGCATGACTGCATGAACGTGACTAGAACTTGTTGCCCTTACTATTACCAGTTTGATCATGAAGGAGTAGATTTCAACACACTAATTGCACAGATGCATGAGAAAGGGGTGCTTCAAACTACACCCACTTAGAACATCCAAATGATGAAGGTTGAACTGCGCGAAGAGGACCCTAACATGAACATGGTGCTCAAAAGTGGTGCAGCTGCAGGAGAGGATAAGGGGAAGCAACCTGAGGAGGATACCTATGTTCGCAAGGCCCCTACAAAGCAACTTGAGTTTGATTTGGAACATATGAAGGAAACATTTATGGAAGCTAAGAAGAGCTTCTCGGAGGCTTCTACTTCAGATAATAAGGATCAAACTGAGCCATAAATGGATCCTTCTCTACTAACTACCTTTTTAGAGACATGCATAAAGATACTACGGGGCAATAAGGCAGTTAAGGGATTGCAGGAGTTGAAAACTAGGTGTGCAGGAACGGGTGAACCACGCATGGTCCTGAAACTAGGCAAGCATGCTTTGCGCACTGGGCGGGAAATGTGGTTGACTGCCCAGATTGGTGATTATGAGATGGATCAGGTCGTTATGGACTTGGGATCAGATACGAATGTGCTATCTAAACAAACTTGGGAGTGCATGGGCAGGCCCGCACTACAATGGTCTCCTATTCAATTACAGATGGCGAACCAATAGAAAATCTTACCCATGGGGAGATTACAAGGAGTTACAGTAGACATCGAGGGCTTGAGTACACAAACAAATTTTGAGGTAATAGAAATTGTGGATGACAGTAACCCGCACCCTGCATTGCTAGGGATAGACTGGGCCATGGATATGAATGGAGTCATCAACCTAAAGAGACGAAAAATGATATTTGAGAAAAAGTGTCTATGCATAGTGGTTTCGCTAGACCCAACCGAAAGAGTGTGCTACACTAGGCTTGTGCGCGATGAGGATAGTGAAGATGAACTAGACTGCATCTACCAGATCACAGCGGAAGATCAGGATCAGGTGAATTCGACAACGAATGGGAGAATCTCATGGGAACGTGACAGTTCCTGCATGTCGGATTCAGATGAAGAGATTGAGTGATGGCGAACCAATTGCATGAGGTAAAAACACTAAATTGTAATATGATGGTTATGTCACTAAACCGCATAACGATAGAAGCAAGGGAATTTCCACCAGATGCGGGTGCAACGAACATGGAGGAACATGTAGACCAGTGCAAAAAGATAATTCTAGAACAGAAGCCGTTGGGTGTGCAAACAGGGGCGCTGTGCACAACAACTGCACAAGGAGGGAGTACACGTCAAAAGACGTGGAGGAACTGGTGTGAATATAGAAGGCAGACATGCGTGCGGTTTGGAGGAAAAAGTGGGTAGCGTATGATGCAGGTGTATGTTGTGCAACCACCTAAATGACTCATAATTGAAAATCAGAAACTGTCACTGCAATGCATTCCGCCAGCCGTTCACGACTAAAACGTCAGGAAAACAGGTGGGAGCATGAACAACGCTCGCATGATAAGACAACCTAATGGGAGTCTGCGGGTACTAGGGGTTGGATGGGCCTATGAGGCCATCAACAAAAGGAGAGGGGCGAAGGTGATCGTAGCCTCCACAGCTCGGACTACACTTGAAATCCTGGGCAAAGGAAGTCGGTGGTTGTAGGAAGCTATTTGGCACAGTAGTAGAAGCCTTCGCGAATTCGATGAAGAATGGGCATGACTGAGGAAGAAAATCTCGGCGTTGGATGAAGAAATTAACAAAATTAAAATCGGCTTCGCACAACTAGGCCATGCGAATCTATAAATAAGGGAACCAGGCTTAGCCAGGTCTACCTCAGTACTAGAATGAGCTGCGACCCTGCTATCATGGTTGCGTCTGCACCAACGGAGGAGTGTACTGTATACAGCAGCGAATACGAAGGTGCTTGAAAGGTGCCTACAGCCCGGGCTAGCAGGGAAGCTGAAATATCGCACCTAGGGTGTGACCTCTTGACTAGCTATGGAAAGCACAGTCTCAGTGCTCCAAGCAGTTGAAAGAAGGTGCAAGACTATAAACAAGTTTGTGGGAGGCCTGTGCAGAAAGCAGGTTTTGTGCAGGGCCAGTCGGTCAACAATATTGCGGCCGCACTGAAGGGGCTGCGCTACCACGTGGGAAGATTGGCAGGTGACTGTTGACATCACTATTCATGACAAGAGGTTTGAGTTACGACAGAGAGGAGTGGGTGGCGGGCCATTAAGATAGGAGTTCCAAACTAGATACGAAAATATTTGCTGCCAAGAAGATATTAATGAATGGCAATTGGAGGGAAGGGTTACATTCAAATTCATGTGTTTCTACAAAAACCCTTGGACAACACTGGGAGTGAGAGTTGAGCCAGTAGAGAACAACAAACACCCAGCTAGCAGCCCCCCCATCAGTACCATGGCTAGAACCCAAGCATGGTTGGCGGAAGAGTTGTATCCAACCCAGGAGGAGCCAGAAGAAGCGGCTGCTGCCCCCGAGGTTCCAAATTCCCCACGTACACCACGACCTCGGAAAGACAAGCAGACTATGAGGCCAGTTCGGGTATCACCGAGATTCAGTAAATTCTCAGTGGTAGAAAAGGGAAAAGCAATCACCACTAAAATCGATAAGGACGAGGAAGAGTTGCAAGCCCTGATTACTTAGATTGAAGCATAGGATGAGGAAGAGGAGGATGTTGTCCGAATATGTTCGCTACCACCATATATCTCTCTTTTGAAAGGGGCGACCAAGATACCAAAGGACCTGGAAGCCACGAAGAGTACGCTCTAGACCCCACTTCTACCAGATGAGATAAGGTTTGACGGTTTGCCGCTGGGCCAAATACCAAGTATCAAGTTCAAAGATTGGGATCTTGTAGACATCAAGAAGTTTCCCCAATTGGCCAAAGAGAAATTACTGCGACGGAAGTGGTTACGGGGTGTGGAGAAGGCGAGATTACTTAATCTGTGGTGGATACCCTACTATCACCATGCGGCCATCACCATTTCTGTTATCTGACAGTTACTATATCTGGTACATGATGGGTATCTATGGTTGGAGGAACCGATGCCCATCATGGCCGATTTAGTACACCGAATTTCCCAGCTTCCTACTAAAGGGAACGTGGGTCTCGTAAAAGCCATGAGGATTAAATATAAGTTGGAAAAACGGAAGCGAGGGTATGCAATAGCAAGCATCAAAGACCAAGGGGTGTACATTTCCACTTAGTTACTAGCCAGTAAGCTCATGAGAAAATTCCGCGTAGATGAAGTGCCAACCACTGTCATTGAGCAATGTGCAGAAGGGGTTCAGTTCAACTGGGCGCTATTTCTCTGTGATGAATTTTTGACGAATTTTTGGGAAGCTCAAGAGCAAGGTAAGACTTTCCATTATGCATGGTTGCTCCTAACAATCCTACTGGTTGTAGGAGAGCTATTGCAAGGCAGCCAATTTCCCGCCATTGAGGGCAACCTCCCTGAAGCAATGGGGTATAACTCACTCCGGGCTACGAAAGATACCACAAGGATTCGTGAGATCAAGGTGTTTTGGACATTCATGGAGGCGAGTATCAGGACATGGATCACTCACAGACCGTGGTTATCCCTGAAAGGATATAATAGTTTGCAAAGTGCAGCCGAGTTCAAAGCGGACATGCATAACCTATATATCCGAGTGCGGAAGGATACAAAACAAACATGGGTAACACTTACGTTCATTGTGATAGACGATGCAATTTATGAGGTAATGGTAGCATGGCCTCGAGAATGGCATGCCCCGGACTTGGCCACATTAGAAAGGAGGGTAGCATAGCAGCGAAAGAAGGAAATCCAGCTGCGACTCACTAAGATGGCAGAAAGGACGCGTCAGGGACCGAAGGTAGCTTTACAACAGGAGGCAACCAAGGAAGAAATTGTCAAACAAATTAGGGAAGATCAGGAAAAGTCCTCGGAGCAGGACATGTAGAAGGAAACGGATTTACAGGAACGCATGGACCTTACCACAAAATCAACCCAAGTCAAGAGGTTGCGCATCAAGGAGCCACCACATACACACAGAAAGAAAAAGACAACAAAGACTTTGGAGAAAAATTTTCTTGATAGTAGCGAACCTGTATGTAATGTCACTAAAGATGCTTTGGAGGAGCTAATGACAGAGCAAAAAACTGTGTTGGGGGAACTCAGAGTGTAGCTGCAGGCATTACAGGTGCAACCCCCAGGAGGGATGATACCACACCGAGCCAACTATACAGCCGCAGTCGAACAAATGGTGTGCACCTCCACAATGAACACTTTAGTATTACCAACAAGCGTCGTCGTACCAGAAGTTGAGGGTGACATAAGGGGTTGGGGGCTGAATTTGGCTACCCTTCCTAGAGAAACCCTTTACCAACTACAGGATGGTGTAACTGCTGAGCTCCGTGCCAGGGAAGGTTGTGCCCTCCAAATCTTAATGGAGCATAAAGAAAATTTGGAGCAGGTCAGTCTATAGTGCGATGACTTGTTCGCACACAACAAGGAATTGGAATAGGTCATGGCAGAGGTCTATAGCAAGGTACCAAAGTTGGTTGTGCCAACGGAACTTCCAATAGTTGACAAGATTCATCACATGGCTGCAGTATTCCATATGGCCCAAGAGGAGGCCGCGAAAGCTCAGTGGGACTTAAATTTACAAATTGTGGAGCTAAGGTTGAAGGCACAATTGCCTACACCCCCAGAAGTTCGAGAGTAGCACTGTGGTGAATTTCAAGCAGGATTGGAAGTGATAGAGCACGACATCCAAGATTGCTTGGGATTGTTAGATCAATCCCTCCTTATGCTCACATCCCTCCAGGAACACCCAATGCTACAACAGGTAGAGATAGAAGCGCATGAGTTAGAGTAGGCTTATGACAACATCTAGGGGACTGAGCAAATGGTCGCCATCACGCAACGATTGGCTAAAATGAGGGAGGCCCAGGTACTCAAGGCACAAGTTGATGCTTATCAACAGAACGAGGCAGTGCTTAAAGAACACATCTAGCCTTGGCTTCATGAGACATTCGCGGTCTCCACCAACATCGAGGGAAAGTTAGCACACATGCAAGCAGTATATGAACCCGGATAAGCAACTGAAACTGATACTGATGAGTCGATGGCTCGTGTCCAACGGGTACAGCAGATGGCGGAAGAATTTGTTGCGAGTGTAAGCGAAGCACAAAAGTTGTTGGATGACCTCCATGGGAAGATTGACGCACCAACTGAGAGACTCGGGATGAGTCACGATGATTATGTTGGGAGCCTATTGGGTAGTAGAGGCCCTGTGTAATGGGTTTGGGACTTATTTTGGGTAAAAGTGTGGTAAAAGCTCCACGAAGTGCGCGATGCGGGAATTGTAATAAGTCAAGTCAAAGGTTTGTCCGCCCAAAAATAATGAAAGAAAATAGGAAGTGAGTCAGCCTACCCATGGTCCGCGGACCATGGGAATGTATAAATAGAGCAAGGCTCTAAGGGTAGAAGTCAGTTTTTGGTTTTTGAATTTGGAATGTTGTGGGTTTATGAAGGTAATATTCTCTTTGCGTCTGTAAGTCCGAGTCGAGGGTGTTGATAGATAGGGAGAGGCTCTACAATAGTGTGTGCAGAGGCTTGGTAGAGTCCGCAACTGTGTGCACGGACCCCTACAGCTGAGTGCACAGGGCTGATCTGGTTGTATTTAAAAGGAGATAAATAAAGATAAGAACTTCTGAATCATTGTGTGCTTGATTGCAAATCTATTTATTGCTTATTTTTGTATATTTATGATTGTGTGCACTGGTTATTACTATTAAATGTTGGCTTAAGGCCCTGAAGAAGTAGATCTGATCTATAATAAACTCTTTAATAATAAAGCGCATGGCCCAGATCTATGCGAAATCCTGACAGTGGTGCAGGTTGGCGTGAGGGTGTAGATTGGTTCGCGACCCCTCCAGACCCCATCAAGACATCCCAAGGGCGCGGAAAGCTGGTTCCAGGACCCTCCTCTACTACCTTGGGTGAGACTTCAGTCCGCGCTCCACGGACTGTTGCTGAAAGGGTCGGTAGTAAGGGATTTGTTTGGCTAAATCACTTCTGAACCTGGGTCAGGCCCCTACAAGCCAACAATTCTTTTTTGGGAGCTGGGCATCTTTAGGTAGGAAGATTTCAAAAATCTTGGATCTCTGAGAAAAGGTTAATTTTTGATACATTTCATTCAGGGCTTCCACTAAGAAAGGAATAGTGGAATCATTCTGAGGGATTTGTAATATCGGGTTAATTGACTAAGAGGTAATTATGAATACTTTCACCATTATGCGCCACAATGGCTCTCTGGTCTGGTCGGTAGCAATCTTGGCATTTAAGGACAAATTCAGAGAAGTGATGGGTTTGGGGAAACATGTAGAGAGGTAAATTGGATTCCCATAGGCCAATTTCATCACCCTGGTCAAGGAAGATGTCCTTGAAACAACTATGTAATTCGAATAAATTGAATTCACATTTTGGCTCTAAGATTTTATAGTCCGTGTACGCCAATGGGATATGATCAAGGTCTACTACTTGGGGAACCATAAGATTTTCAATATTGACAGTGGTTTTGCTCTTGAGAGCCATATTGGGAATTTTGAAGGAATCTCTAAAAGGTTGATGAGTGATGTGATTTACCCGAGAAAGTTTGCAACTGGTGGTTGGTGATGATGGGAAATTGGTGCTATGTCATCCTACTGAAATCAAGTTAAGTGAAAAAATATTTGGGAGATCAGACTGAGAAAAAGACATAACCTCAACAGAGGACGGGTTGTTTTAATCTCATGGAATAGTTCATTGAGGCATGGGGCTATTGGTGGGTTAAACAATAATTTAGTGGGGAGTTTAATGTATAACAGGTAGGGGAAATGGTCAGACAGGTGTCGGGGAGGGATTAGCGGTGTAGGTGCAGGGAGTTTTGGCAGGAAGGAGGGAATTAGGCTATTTTTAGGGGGGAGGATGGTATGCAGTATTGAGGGGGGGGGGTGAAAGAATGTGGTAATGACATGTTAGGTGGGGTCGGGGAAACATAACCGTCCTTTCACACCCCGCCTGCCAATAAAGGTAGGAAGGGCAGGGAGGCCGAATGGCCTTATAGACCATCAATCGTAATTGTGACTTGGCATGTAGCATTACTGGGGCCCGCCGTTTATCCACTACATGAAAAATGTATTGTTGTTTGTCATTTCTATTTTATAAATGCCAAACTAAGGCCAAAACGCATATGGATTTAAAACCTTGAAATTACCATTTTAATATTTTTTCTAACTTTTGAAACCAAGGTGTATCTTCTACCAACTAAGGGTGCATTTAAATGTGCAAACCCTTCTTATTTTTATTCGAAGGAGTGATTTTATCCTAATCTAAGTTCTAACCTACAACTTAAATTATTGATCCAGCTTAAACAATTGGATCAATTTCTTCACTTATCTACCTAATTTTAACCAATTTTAAATGATTTGGCTAAATTATTCTCTAATCTAACAATAGAATTTCAAATGTGTTTGACCATGATTATATTGTATGATTCAAACAAAGATCTGTGATTGTGGCATTTAAAAAAAGCTGCACATAAACCCTAATTTATTTTTCAAAACAAAACTATTTTTCTTTTAGTGTCATTTGAATTTTCATCACTTTCACTCTTTTTTCTTTTCACTGGGTTCTTTTCATCTCTTTTTTTGTTCTTTTATTGTTTTTATATACCCTCTTTTCATTTTTATTTTTATTTATATATTTTTTGGAAATCATTTGCGACATGAAATATTATTTACAATTTGATATACTGAAAGAAAATATTCAATCATCATTTGATCCTATGAATCATAGGACCCTAACAAGATCATCAAAATAATAATATTTTCAATCAATGAATTTAAAGAATACCTTTGTTTCTTGACTAACCTTGTCTTGAGAGATCTTCCTTCTTGTGAATGTTTTCCCTAATCAAGACAACATGGGGAGAAAAGGTGACTAGTATTCAATATAATCAAAACTAAACGAGTACATGAACCCAAAATTGAAAAGACATTAGATACTTATATTTTTCTGGAACAATATCATTAATGGCCAAGTCATCCCTGAGTCTAACTATCTTCACAAAAAGGGTTTCCACGGTATCTTCTTTCATCATCGTTGTATTCCTCATCTCATTCTTCAAACTTGCTACCTAACCAATGTCCTTAATAATGAACAACTTCGACAAGGCTTCATACATCTCCTAAGCATGATCAATGTTATCTATGAAAGGGACAAGATGGTATTTTATCCCTTCTACAATAAAAGTCATAGCCACCAATTCTAGATCCCTAAATTTCACTTTTTCGTCATCATTGGCTTCTTTGGTAGGTTTCTTTACATTTCCTTTAACCTTATCTAATACCTTATTATTCTTGAGGATTAGGTCAATCCTCGACTTCTAGGATTTGAAGTTATATGCTCCTTCAAAATTTTTCTCACCCTTGATAGAGTTAGACATCTTCCTTGAATATAATAGATTCCTTCCCTAAGATAATGCCTCTGAATGGATCTACCTTTTTCTTCTTTTTTCACCAAAGCTCTCAAAACCACGTTGAAAAATCAGAAAGGCTGTAAATATTTTCTCAATTTTGATAATTACTTGTGATATTAATTGTTATTTGGATTCTTTATATCTTCTTTCTTTAGTTCATCAAGAAATTACACAAAGCAACAACACATAAAACATTGAACACAAGATGTAGGCACATGTCTGGGCAAAACCCCCCTCGAGGGGAAAACCTAGTCAGAGTAATTATTCCTTTCAATAGTATTCTTTGAGACTCTTCACCCTAGACCTTGACCAGACCTTCCCTCGACACTGAGTCAAGCTCCAAAAGTTTGATCTCTTTCCAACAACTTCGACTATGCAGCACCTTGCAGTAGATCACAGCTTCTGACAACAATCCAACTTGGGAGACTTTGTTCTCCCAATCTACAGCACGAAACAGAGAGATACCACCACCAAAAATTTCTATTTTCCTTGACTCTGTAGACTCCCCAAACTCACATTCACTTCGGCTTCCCAACAATAGACTTTCCTAGCTTCCTACTTCGCACTTCTGCTTGGCAAACAATTTTTCGTACTTCAGCCTAGAAGAGAGAGAATGAGAAGTGATGCACCAAATGAATTCATTTTCCTTCCTTTTATAGGCTTCTTATGGGATCGAATGGGTCCTTAGTCTAACTTGATCTTCTCTTAGGCCAACATGGTGTGGAGGTTACATAATTCATATTTGACTCAATACTTAACTGATTTACATGATTAAAAAGCCCAAGAAGGGTCTCTTTAAATGTACAATAATTCTATAGACAGAATAAATCCTAGAAGTTGTAAATGGGAACTTTGACCTAAAACATAGTGATCCAAGCATGAAACCCATGCTTTAATAAGTCACAATAGTAATAATAAAGATTATTTTCTTTATTTAACAAGTACATTTTTCTTCCTCAGGAAAAATCACAATTTTATTCAAAAGGAAATGAAAAACATTACATATAGTAGATGCTCAAGGCATATGCATAATAGTGGATCTTGTTGACCAAGATCAATAAGAACTCATCAGAGAGTTAACCTATTCTTTCCTACCTTTCCTTTTTTCCACTTTTCTCCAACCACTAGATCTGGGTGTGGATGATACAATAGACTTTTGTGAGTAATTTATATTTGTCTGGATTTATTTGTCTGATTTTGAGCCTTCTGATGCATGGGTTCATTTGGTGCCAATAACTTCTTTTTCGAAAGTGGTCATCACAATTTGTTGTTGTTGTTCAGTAGAAATTAGAATTAATGCAACATTGATATATGATGTGTCCTTCTGCATGGTATCCTGGGGATTTGATGCATTGTTGTTTGTGGTATTTGCTGTAGTTTATTCTAATTCTGTTTCAGCTGCATGTGGATCAGAGAACTTCCATCCTTTTTGCTTTTGTGGTTGTCTCTTTTTTCATTCTTTCTTTTTTTAGGATAGGCACTTTGAAGATGACCAATTTGAAGACATAGACAACATCTGAAGGTCGTATTCTCATATTCAAGAGGCTGGGATCACTGTTGATTGTTGTGATATAACATGAGGTGATCTAGTGATCCTTTACTAAGGTCAATATCCACATAGATTCTGGAAAAGGTGAAGATATCCTTTGTGAGTTGTTCTACATCTACTTTTATAAATTTCCCAAGGGCATTCCAAATTCCTGCTAATAATTTATGATGTTGGAAATGCAAATGTAGATTATGTAACCTTACCAATACTATCATTTTGGAAACCAGCATAGTGTTTGCATCAAAATATGGAAACCATGGTGTTGTGAAGAGGCATGTATTACCCCAAAACCATGGTCCCTCATGTAATGCATACTCCCTATATTTTGTAGTGTCGAATTTGACGATAAATAAACCATTTGAGCATAAGTGGATGTTATAATTTTTTGTCCATGTGGAAATGATCCATTAATGGAGGGCTTGATTTGGTCTAGAACCCATTGAAGCTGAATATTACAACTTTGGAAAGAAATTCATCATGGATCTCATTTACCTTAGGCACTGTAATTTTCAAAGCCAGCACCTAGGTCATTTTTTCTACAATGTAGGGGCTGAGAGAAGTGGTATGTTGTTCAGGTTGTTTTTTTGGCTCCATTTTCCCTTTGAGTACATCCTTAAAAGTAGTTGGACCTTTGAAGATTGTCCCTGAATATCCTCTTAGAAGTTTAGTGTTAAGGAAGATGGTTGAGTTTCTCCCAATTTTATAATCTTGTATCTTGTGTTCCTCTTATAATACTTTCCATGCATAAATCAAATATTGAAAAATGACTGGTATGCCCATCTTGCCTTGAATCAGTTGTTTGAGAGTTTTTATCCCCTCCCCACACCCATTCTTTAAGCAGACTGGTTTCCCTTCAAGTGATCTAATAAAAATATGTATTGATGCTCCTTCAGGAAGATATGATATTGGGTCTTCAAGATCTAGCCTTGAAGTGTTCACTGCTAGAGAGTTTTTTCGACTTGTCTTTATTGCTTGTTGTAGGTTGAGGACACATTCATCTCTGATTAAAATATCCTTATGTTGTATTTTATTTGTGACTCCAAAGCAATTTTCCCAAATTTGATGTCGGGGAAGGTGTACATAATGTTTTATCGAGCCTTTTCATATCTCTGGTAAGGAAGTGGAGGAGGTATTCCTATTTGGAGAAGTTGTTTAGGTGAGAAAAATGTTGAGGAAACCATCATTCGCCTCCCATAGCTAGTTGAATACTGCGACCTCAGAGAAACCATAGAAAAACCCTCCTACGAGAATCCCGACACCATTACAGGGCAAGAGATCATAGATCTGGTATAAACATTTTAACCAGAGGCCCTGTTTTGTAATGCTCACCTGGGGATACAATGGGAAATTCCAGTTTGTAGAATTGTATCTTGCAAATCTGATGAGATTTGCTTTTCGAGTGTATCTTCCTTCATAGAAATTGAGCGTTCCCCATGTAAAAACTGAGATCCATGGGTTGTGCAGGCCAAGCGCAAATTGATGAAGACCCGTCACCTTCGTTTTACTAGATCGACATAAGAAGGTAAAAATTTGCGGTTCTATGTCATTGAGGTCCATCGATTGGTTGATCTGGGTGTTTATCTTCAGATCTATCACTGTTGAGATGCACAATTCCATGAGATGGCATATTTCTCCCTATCTCTCTTCATGTAGAGACAAGACAGAATGGTAGATTGAGAAGGTTGACTTCCTGTCATTTCCTTGCTATCAGATATGCGGATAGAATTGTCCTCTGCATGCTTGGGTGATGGTAGAAATATATCATTGGGTAGGGAAAGGTAGGGATCTCGAAATCGAAGCCTTGACATTATTGATGGGTTAGAATCAACACCCTAATTTTCTTCGATTGGAAATAAAGTGTTGCAAATCATAACCGCCCAATCCTTAGAGGCATTCCCAACTTTTTCGTCATCTGTGTCTTTAAGGCAATGAGTTTTAGATCTGTAAAGATCTGCAAATCCGTAAACCCTCACCACTCTGTAATTACCAGAATACGCCATTTTTACCTCTCCAACCTTTGCATTCTCCTTAGAATTGGTTTCTTCATACAACTGCTTAAGCTTTTGACAATTACATTACATAATGACTCAAGTACATTATTGAAGACCGAACATAGTTACTTTTTCCAATGCACGTGCGTGTGTGCGCACACACACAAAAACACACACACACACACACACACATAAGGTGAAAGTACCAGTGTTATTTTAAGTTGGTGAGCCTATGTGCTAAAAGGATAGCAATCCTAGCTATGTAAATATGTAATCACATTAATATTAATAAAATATATTGTCACTATAAACTGAGCCAAAGCAGAGAGTATGGGAGCTAGGATTCCATGAGTGGTAAAATGGACTAAGAGCTAAGTGATAAGTGTCTTAAGCCTATGGGGATAACTCATCATTGAAATGAGCCTAAAGCCAAAAAGTAACATGTTTTTATCCTAAATTTTTTAAGTGACTTCATGAAGTGTCGCTTGTAAAAAAGGAACATGTATATAAAAGTGAGAATTTTAGTGATATTTTATCATTCCATTTGATCATTTTGATTTGAGCTAGTTGTTGGATCCCCAATAGGGGAGAAGGGTGTGACCTTATGCCATTGTTACCCTTTTGATCCTAGGTGATTTTGGGTAGGGGGATAGCTTTCCATAGTGTGAGGTCTGTAGGGTACTTAAAAAACCTTTAGGGTAGTTGGAACTCATAGAAGCCACAAGGCATAGAGACTCCATTGTTTCCTTGAGTTGGGAGCTTGGGAAGTGTAGTGGCATAGCCTTCTGGACTGTGTGTGTGAAGAACAAGGAGCACTACTTGAGGTTATGTAGTTTGATGGGGGATGAGAGAATCTATATTGGAGGATGCCAAAGTCAAGTACCTTGGCCCTACTACCTTTTTGTATTACTCTATGGACCTTAGCGACTTTGTGAATCCTTTTACCTTGGTGGATTCATAGCTCTAACTCAAGGGTGACAAGATACTAAGAGAATATGAGTAGTGTAATATATGGCTAGATAGAATATTTGAGGTATGTACCAAGTTGGTGCTTCATTTAAAAGTTAAGTGTTCTTCTTATGTTTATATGTTTTCCACCATGTTTACCTTATGTATTTATACATGTTGTGAGTAGTTAATGAATTTCTATATGTCTAATGTGATTTTGTGGACATCAATATGTGTGCTTTGCATAATGGAATGCATTAAGAATACATGAAAATAAGATAAATAGTTATATTATTATTCTTGTTGGTGGGCTCCAGTATTGTAGCAATAATGCTGCAACTCCTCACACTCCCTTCTTTACTTTTATCAACCTGGTAGTTCGTAACAAACTTGGAAGCGACAATGCTGTATGCAAAAGTACTAGCTCTTGCCGCGGCTGTCACTTGGTCAGCTGGCACAAGTCCGCTAGGAGCTTAAGCCAACTTCTATGAGCTCTGAGAAGAATCTTTTTAACTGATGGACGAAAACTAACTCAAAGGAAGCTAATCTACTTGCGAAAAGAAACTGAAAAGCCGAAAGGAAATGCAAACCCTAGCAAACCCTAATTTTACTAGCTAGCCCTACTGATGGAAGGAAGAGGATGCAAGCTACTGAAAGAGATGCCATTGACTTCTAGGAAGGTAAAATACATGTGTCTAAGCTACTTCTATATGAAGAAAACATCTTTTCGTATTTTTGACTAAGTTGTCAGAATTATCATGCATGTGATTTAACTATTTTTGACTATGCAGAGGTGGATTGGCGAGAGGAAATGCTTGCAGGAGGTCGGGAAGGTTTGGAGAGGGCCTAAGGGGTCCCAAGAACCCTTCTAGAGAGTTTCACAGAGTTTGGCTATCAAGAGACCGCTTTCGTGAGCTTCTACAGGAAGTCTGCAGGGGTTCTACAGGATGTTCTGGAATTTCTACAGGATGTTTAGAAAGGGGATTTTGAAGGGTTGGTGGAGGAAGAATGGTGAAGGAGTGGGTATGGAGGTGAGGTAAGGATGTGAGGAGGTCTAGGACTTGGTGTATGGAGCTGAGGAGTGGCAAGGATGGTTGGATTTGTTCAAGGAGGAGTGGAGCAATGCTGCACAAAAATATGGGAATTTAGGGCAAAGCGAGCGAATGTGGAAAACATAAGGCAAGAATCTGGGTTGGAGGATGGAGCAGGCGAGATTGATGGAGTACGGGTAGATAAAGAAGTACTACAGGTGCTCTGCAAGTTATTTTTCAAACTGAACAACCAAAGACTTGGAAAATCAAGGACCTAATTACTCTGACCTAATCTGACCTAGATAGCATCAAAGAAAATGAACAGAAGTCTATTTGTAACAAAATCATGTGAAGTTACTATGCAACTAAGAAATCATGAACCTAAGCATGCAACCACAATTGATAACAACTTTGGCAAATGAGAATCTAACACTAATAATTGCATGGTGAAGCAAAGACAATGTTTTTGGTGGCAGCAAGGTCACCTTGGTCCCAGCTCATGATCCCAATAAGGGAGAGGTGAGATCTGAGGTGCTTGATAGCCTTTTTCTAAAGATCTTCCCTGTTATTAACCTATCAAATCAATCTAAACGTGAAAAGCCTTCTTAATCATCAACTATGACCTAGGTAACCAAGCAAGATTCTAATCTACTTAACATAAATTATTTTGCAAAGACATAAAAACAAAATAACAATACACAAAGGAAGCCTTGGCACTTGGGTTGGGCCCAACCCCAAGAGCTACAGGCTCCTAAGAAAAACTCAGAACTGATGCCATATGAAGCTGCTTTCCATTACTCAAAAATAACCATGTCACAAGAAAGTTATACAACAACAGCTACAAAGTGAGTTGAGAAAATAACAACACTCTAGTGCAAAATAACAACAGTAAAAAAAAGTAACCTATGAAGGCTAGAAGCCTTCCTATTTATGCACTACGAGGGTCTCCAACAACCCTCCTTAACTCAAGGGGCTCGGCTGCTCAAACTGCCAGTGATCAGCCACTTTACACAAGACTGCTTGGCTACCCTTGGGAATCCTTTTCGGTGGCCTGCTAAACTCCGAGCTGAGCGTGTAGATTTCGAGGAAGGGGCCATTTAATGCAAGGGACCCCCTTCCTATGAATCCTCACCCTTGTTCCTTCATGCTTGGTTGCCATTTGGCTCATAATTGCTTGGCCTTGGTCCCAAAATTTGTCCAAAAATCTGCATTAACAACGTGTTAGCCTTCTTGGTCAAGTGACTACCCTCATTCATTCAACTAACATAAATATACTCAAAAAACATGCAGAAACTACAAAAAATGGTGGATTGACGAAGAACAACTAGGAAAAATGAGCCCAATAAGTTACACAATTCCGAGGCTCATCATCACCCCCCTGCTGAATGGGTTGCTCATCCTTTGAGCAACTAATCCAGCTCATCATCCTTGATTGCCTTGATCACCTCCCTCACATCCCAGGCCTCCGAGGTGATATCTTCTTCACGGTCATGAAATCCTGGTTTTCTTTCCACTTCTTCCCACTGCCTCTGTTTGTCCTCTTCTTTGACTCCCTCTAGCAGCCCCAAAAGCAAGGGAGGACTGAACTTGAGGCCTATCTAGTTGGCCTAAAGGTTCTGCATGGACTGTTTGTAGAGGGGTACTCTCGCCAAGGCCTCCCTCATCCTTGTTGGGGAGTGGTATTCTCTTATTTTTAGGCCGTGGGACAGTGAATTCCACCTTCGGGAGCAAGCATGAACACAGTTATCCTCCAACAGTCTCTCCATGTCCTCAAAATGGGCTATGGCTTGAGCTTGTCATTCAATGTAGTCTGGCAGGGCCTGAGCGTCATTGGCCAAGTGCTGGTGGGCATATATTAATGCTGAGGGATCCTTCGGCTCTGCCCTGATCATTAGTGGTTCCTTTAATTCCCTGTCCATAACCTTTCGGACCTCTGTTGCACTCTTTTCTTCATGATTTAGCCAAGAGGCCATGGCCATAAGTTGCACGTCTCCTATCACAGCATTGGGGTCCCACAAGTTCATGTTGGGAAGGGCCAAGTTGTGTAGGTAGAACTTTGATAGCTTGGCCTTGTCCTCTGATGAGCTACTGTCACATAAAGTCATGAATTGATGGTATTTTTGAAACGGCGTAATGTCCCTTTGGGCCAAGGTGTTAATCTGGAACTGCAACCACTGATCCTTAAGGTATAAGGCATATGATTTGGCAGGTTGCCTACACTGCATTGCCTCCACTGCCTAGCTGGCCATGCAGGCCAGTTGGGCCTCCTTCTCTTTTACCTATTGCCTTAAGACTGTATCTCCTGTGCTGCTTGCAATTCCTTCTCCTGTAGCTGTCTAGTTAGTGCCTCTATTTCAGCCTGCAACCCATCTCTCTTCTGCTATTCATCAGGGGTTTCTTTGTCTGTTGTGGGCTCCTCCTATTGCTGCTATTCTCCCAAGGTGTGGGGCCTGTCTTCCTTGTAGTGTCCCTGTAACTGTAGCTATTATTTAAGCAGCTCGTTTTCTTCCTGTAGCTTGGCCCGCTGGCTGCTTTCTACATGTCGTACCATAGCCAATTCTTTTCTTGCCTCTTTGAGTTTTTCTTCCAAGGGACCTATATCTGCCACACCCTCGGACTTGGCGATCTTCATCCAAGTGTGGGTCCTTACCCTCTCTTCTTCCAGTGCAAAGAAAAGTGGCACCGCAAATTTTTGGGGAATTATCTTTCCGGCCTCTAACAGGTTATAGTAGGAGCCCACGCTGGGCTGGGGGCTATGTTCTGCAATGTTTTCAGTCTTCTCTTCCTCCTAGGATGCTTTAGCTGCCTTTTCTTCCAACTCCTCGGTCTCCTTTAGTCTAGCTAGCGTTTCCTGTAGAACTGTCTTAGCATCCTATGTGATTCGTTCTCCACATTTCACTAGTTTCAATCCCACTTCTTCACCCCTGTGAGCATCACCCGATGCAATGAGTGTTAAGTTAACTATTCAAAAATCATGAGAAATTAGTCAGTTACGACTACCTCTCATGGAAATGGTCATACGTGAATGACTTACCTAACGCAGTTGAATCCCAAAATGATATCTAATATAATGCACTGCGTGGACCCCCATACTTAAAATCAAAAAGAGTCAAGGGATCTCTACTTGAATGGTTCATGAGGCACAATACTAGCTAAGGTTTTGCAAATGGGGTAGCAAGCTAAGTGGGCTTGATTGTGGAAAAAATCCACAGTTAAGCGCGCTTGAGCCAGAGGAGTTCTGGGATGGGTGACCTCCTAGGAAGTCCTGGTTACCGGGTGCAAGCCCCGAAAGTGATGATTGATGCTTTGTGATTCGTTCTCCACATTTCACTAGTTTCAATCCCACTTCACCCCTGTGAGCATCACCTGATGCAATGAGTGCTAAGTGAACTATTCAAAAATCATGAGAAATTAGTCAGTTACGACTACCTCTCATGGAAATGGTCATATGTTTGAATGACTTACTTAACGCAGTTGAATCCCAAAAATGATATCTAATATAATGCACTGCGTAAATCCCCCATACTTAAATTCAAAAAGAGTCAAGGGATCTCTACTTGAATGGTTCATGAGGCACAATACTTGCTAAGGTTTTGCAAATGGGGTAGCAAGCTAAGTGGGCTTGATTGTGGGGAAAAACTCCACAGTTAAGCGCGCTTGAGCCAGAGGAGTTCTGGGATGGGTGACCTCCTGGGAAGTCCTGGTTACCGGGTGCAAGCCCCGGAAGTGATGATTGATGCTATGTGATTCGTTCTCCACATTTCACTAGTTTCAATCCCACTTCTTCACCCCTGTGAGCATCACCCGATGCAATGAGTGCTAAGTGAACTATTCAAAAATCATTAGAAATTAGTCAGTTACGACTACCTCTCATGGAAATGGTCATACGTTTGAATGACTTACTTAACGCAGTTGAATCCCAAAAATGATATCTAATATAATGCACTGCGTAAATCCCCCATACTTAAATCCTATAGAGAGGTTTTTGTGTCCATCATTTTAATCCTTTCCCTCCAGGTGGACGTTTTTGGGCTTCCCCGTTCATAGGTAATGGATGCCTTTGGAGGAGACCTTTCCTTTTGTTTAGTTGTGGTGTCCTCAATCATAATTGGCTCTTTTGACTGTGGTTGGGGTCTGCCAGCTTTTATCCGTGTGCTCCTTCTTGCCTTAAAATTCATGGAAGGCTCCCTTTTTCGCTTCCCCTTTTGTTTTGGAGATGTGCTTAAGGTAGCCAGCACAGCTGCTGCCTCCCTGGCCAAAATCTCAGGTGATTTCTCCTTTTTTTGCTCTGTTTCCATACTTCCTGTAGAAACTGTTTCAACTGGTTTCATGCTTCCTGTAGAAAGTGTTTTCATGCTTCCTGTAGAATCAGTTTTCATGCTTCTTGTAGAAACTATTTCGGTCTGTTTGGCTAGATGTGTCTTTCCTTTTAATTCTTGTTTGGTTGCCTTAGTTGTGCCCTCCTTCATTTGGACTTTTTCAGTCCTCTCTGCTCTACTCTGTAATCATTTTTCCCTGGGTGTTTGTGCCATTGTTCCTCCCACAGTTTTAGGCTCAGCAACTTGGCCTTTTCCTCGTTTCACTTTTTGTTCTTTCTGCGGTGGTCTGTCTTATGTTTCTTTACCACTGGCTTTCTTTCCTGCCTCAGTGTGTTCCCTTTCTTCACTACTGGATGAGGTGAGTTCCTCGGCCATAATTCGAATATCGTCATCTCTGGACATGTTGCGGAAAATCTCCAAGGAGAGGGGGACAATGTAGGTGTAGAGGGCATCTTCTACTAAAAGCTTGATGAGTCCATGATGGGCTAACTAATCCGGTGTCCCTTCCTTAAATTTTGTGCCACATTCAATTAATGATTGCAGAAGAAAATAGGGGATGCTCAACTTCTGTTCTGGAGGTAAATCCAACCCATGTCTTAGTTCACTCAACAACCGGAAATGATAGCCGTAGACAATACTGAACCGCCGTTCATAGGTAATGTATTTCATGATTTGGAGATTGGCTTCGCTCCAAAGAGGATGTAGGCTAGCTCTTTGGACCCCATTCTTGTCTTCTGCAAACTATTCCTTGGGTAGGAAGAATTCTTTCTTGGCTTTTTTGCCCAATGCGCTCTCCTCTTTGCTCCAGGGTATCCCTAATGGCAGACCAGTAACTCGACTAATGAGTTCAGGGGTAAGCTTTAGGGCAACCCTCTGAAGTTCATTGTGGCCTGTGTTTTTGATTTAGGTTGTAGGGACAGTAAGAATTCCTCCGTTATCTCATTGTCATGACCCTGAATTTTGTCACAAAAGGTCATCTAGTTGGCATGGGTGAAGAGGTTTACCACCTCAGGATGTTCACGCAGTTTACTAGAATCCGAGGGTTCCTTCCTGATAAACCCCCCTGGCATGTTGAGAGTGCTCTGTTTTAATGCTCTGAGCAGAAAGGGACTGCTGTTTTATGGTTTCCTCCTTTGAACTTCAGGAAAGGATCTCTCGGGTGTTTAATTTTTAAATTTGTACCAATTCCCTGGTTCTAATGCTTTTGCTGCCCAAAACTCTGTTGCTCGTGTATAGTAGGAAGAATTAGGTTTCCACAGATAGGACACGGAGCTCAATTTTCATCCCCATCATACATACAACCGTGTAAGTTCAAATTATTCACACCCAGGTTAGCCCTCACAATGCTTTATCTTTTCTATAGGAAGAATTTTTTGAATAGGAACTGTGGAGGAGAACGTTGATGTAGAATTGACTGAGAAGTTCTGTGTAACACATAGGCAAACTACTATTTTTGACTCACAAGCAGACTTGTCTCTCATTCTCCTACTCCAGACAGTTCAATTCACCACTTTTTCTAAAACATATCATGCATGAAAGAGTGTTTTCGAGCCTACCTCTCTCAGAACTCCAAATTCGACGCAGAAAAATCCAAGCTTATCCGCTCCAGAAGGCTATGCCATACTTCCTATAGAACTTCTTCTTGTAGAACTCTCTGTCGGCTTCTATAGGATGCCACTGCGCCTTTGAATGAGCTCGATACGCGGGGGAATTTTGAAACAGGCCGAAAATCGCGGTGGAGGACGATGGGTTAACAGATTGTGGAAGCGGAGGATGAGTACTTCGGCCAAGGACGTTGCAAGTGCAAATGAACAACGGGTGGTACGAGTCTACAGCCAAGAATTTTTGAACTATGGCGCAATTCGTGGCGAGGGGGTGAGGTGGCCAAATCGAACCGTTATCCAACGTCACGGCCATCATTTCTCTGTGTCCTTGGCTGCCATTACCTCCCCTCTGCCATTAACCGCCACCACCACTGCCAGTCCCGCCGATTTTCCCCGACTTGACACTCCACACGTGTCGGCTGCATGGCTCATTGGCGATTTTGAACATGACTGAGCTTGCTCGGATCCCACGGAGCCATGTAACTGGCTGAGGGTGGCCAGTTTGACTGGCCCCCGATCCTCATTCAATCCGAACCATTTTCACAGACATGCAGTTTCTGAAATATAGTTTATGTAATTGACGAATGAGTTTAGACACTTACCTGCATGGCCGTGGACGCGCTATGCAGACTTTAGGTCTTGGAATCATTGCCTCGCTTGCTACTGCCTCATGCACGGGTGTTAGAGCCCATTCTTTCATTTGTTGAAGCTGCATGCATGGCTTTGGAACCCGATCCTTCGGTTGGCAACACTGCATGCACAGGTTATTTATAGTTTTAGCTATCGAGGATGTGTTCACATCCAAGAGGAGCATTTTCATATGTTCCCTATGTTGATTTCAACTGTCCCTGCCTCCAGAGTATGTGTTCCAGAGCGATCAGTTTCTACAAGATTCCTGTAGGATGTCCTGTAGCTGCTTCTCCTCCTGGGATGCAGGCTAAACGAGAAGGGCTATATTGTGGACAAGGACCGGATCCATTGAGGAAGAGTCTAGATGGAGCTTGGACAGGTAGAGTGTGTGAGACTTTGCTTCTTGACTGGTCACTTGAATTATTATTTTTATTTTTATTTTATTTTTATTTTTTTTTATTTTCTGTCATTTTGAGGAAAACAGGGTTTCTTGTATGACTGTGCAGGAACACATAACCAAGTGAGTGACAGAGGTGTCAAGAGATGGAACAGGGTGCCATATGGTGAGGGGTTGAATAGAGGGGTGGTTGCAGGCCTAACAAACTGATCCCAACCATGAGATTCCCTTTCAAAATTGAATTTGGCTCATCCGAAGGTTCTACAGGATGTTTCTTGTAGAAATACAGAACTTCCTGTAGAAGGCGGAATCTCGACTTGAATGTGATCAAATCCTAGGAAAGGCGAGTGGCCATGGAGGGGGGTGTCTGTAGGGATGTCCTGGAGCCTGGTGTGGACCCCTACCCTCATTTTAGACAACCCTCTTTACTTGTAATGTATTCCCTGCAACCTGCAATTATTTCACAGAGATTAGGCCTGTTTTTTCCTTTTTTCTTTTTTTCTCTTTGAGAGACAGCTAGGGCACCTCCATGAGGTTTTCACCCTCGCTATCTGCCTTGGGCGCCTCGAAGAGGTTTTCACCCAAGGATCTTTTTATTCCACTTTTTATTTTATTTTCTAGAGATAGCTGGGGCGCCTTAGAGAGGTCTTCACCCAAGGATCTTTTTATTCCTGTTTTTTTTTTTTTTTTGATGATGATCAAGGTGTGGGTGAAATAGAGGCAGGGCCCTGCTCCACTATCAACACTGATTTGTCCAAAGTTTCAATGAACTCTTGCCTCAAAAGGGTTTTCCTGTAGATTTTCAAGCGATGCCCATTGACGAGCATATTGATGGATTCTTCATGAATGGTACTGATAAGGACTGAACCATTGTCATTGCATTTCTCCACTGTATATGGTCCTAACCATCTTGTCCTCATCTTCCCTTTGAAATCCTTGTATCTTGAGTCATACAGTAGCACCCAATCTCCTGGCTAGAATTGCTTTTCATTAAGGTGTCGGTCATGCCATATCTTCCTTTGAAGTTGGACTATTTCTGAGTGGAGGAGGGCCTGCATTCTCTGTTCATCTAATCCATTTAGCTGCAGTAATCATTCACATTGAGCATGGCTGAGATCTAAGTCTAGCTGAGCTGCCACCCTCAATGTGTTGTACTAGAACTCTATGGACAACAAAGATTTCTTCCCGTAGACCAGCTCATAAGGTGTGAAACCTGCTGTAGTTTTCCAAGTGGTGTTGTAGGCCGAGGTGGCCTCAACCAGGCAATCTACCCAATCCTTTCTACTGCTGCTCACCACCTTAGTTAAAATATCCTCCAATGCTCTATTAGTGACTTCCACCTGCCCATTTGCTTGTGGATGATATGGGGTGGAAGTTCTATGCTTGATATTGTGATGAGCGAGCAGGTCTTCAATCAAGTAAGAGGTGAAGTGGCTTCCTTGATTGGTGACTAACTCTCTTGGGTAGCCAAACTTGTAGAAGATATTTTCCCTTAAAAACTCAGCCACTTTCTCTTCTATCGCTGCCTTTGTTTTTGCCCACTTTGTCAGGTAGTCGGTGCACACAATGATGTAAGACCTTTGTTTTGAAGGAGGGTTGATAGGACCCACAAAATCCATGCCCCACTTCTCAAATGCCCCCAATCCAAGTGAATGGGGCACTCTTCCTCACAATTTTGCTCTTCTCCTTTGAGGATAGATGCGGAGGGAACTGTGCTGAGACCAAGTAATTTGCTATATCAACAAACCATGGAGAGAGTACTGAGATAACAAACAAGTGTTCATCCGGCATCTGGTCATCCACTGTCCCTTCTTCACCTGCAGGCAAATCCAATCTAGAAAGGAAGTCAGCAACAACATTTTCCTTACCTGGCTTGTCGACAATAGTCAAATCAAATTGCTACAACAGAAGTAACCATCTAATGATACGAGCATTTACATCAGGCTTATTCATTAAATATCTAATCATAGCATGATCAGTGTGTACGAATGTTTGATAACCAATGATGTAGTGTCTGAACTTGTTCAGGGAATGGACTACAGCCAGGAACTCTTTCTCGGTTACAGTATAGTTCATCTCTACCTTAGACAGGTTTTTGCTGACAAAGTATATGGTGTATGGTAGTTTCTCCTCAACTTGTCCTAAGGCTGCCCCTATGGCTTTGTTAGAGGCATCAATGTGGATGTGGAAAGGTAGGGCCCAGTTTGGACCTCTCAAGATTGAGGCGGATACCAGCTTATCCTTCAACTCATCCAGAGCCCCTTGGCAGTCGTCAGCCCATTTAAACTCAACATCTTTCCCTAAGAGGCTAAACAATGGCGAGGCTAGTTTACTGAAATCTTTAATGAATCTTCTATAATATCTTTCCAAGCCTAGAAAACTCCGAACATCTTTTACTTTCTGAGGAGGTGGAACCTTTTGGATGATAGCAATTTTGTTAGGATCCACCTGTAATACTTGCTGAGAAATTGTATGACTTAGCACAAACCCTTCAGTCATCAGGAATTCACATTTTTCGGGACTGAGGGACAGGTTCATCTCAATACACTTGGTTAAAACTTTTCCCAGGTTAGTCAATGCTTCTTGGAAGTTGGACCCATAAGGGGTAAAGTCATCCATATAGTTTTCCACCGAATCGTGAACTAGTTCAGCAAATATGCTCAATAATGCTCTCTAGAAAGTGGCAGGAGTGTTGCACAACCCAAAGGGAAGGACCCAGTAGGCAAAGGTATCCCATGGACAAGTGAAGGTGGTATTATCTTGGTCCTCCAGGCTGATTTGGATTTGACTATACCCGCTGAACCCATCTAGGAAAGAGAAGAACTTCTTTCCTACCAGTCCATCCAACACTTGATCTATGAAAGGCAAAGGGAAATGGTCCTTCTTAGTGGCTTTGTTAAGTTCTCGGTAATCTACACAGATTCTCTACTTTTCGTTTTTCTTGGGCACAAGCACTAGAGGTGAGACCCACTCACTGTCAGAGATGGGGTAGATGAATCCTGCATCTAACAATTTTTGCAATTCTTCTCTGACAATGTCTTTAAGGGCTAGATTCATTCTACTCTGAGGCTGCCTGACTGGTTTACAATCCTCTTTAATGTAGATGTGATGGCTACAGACCGAAGGGTGGACTCCTTTCATCTCCTTGTAGCTCCAAGCGAAAGCATCCAAATGATTGTTCAATAAGCTACACAGCTCCTTCTCCTGGGAGGGAGATAGGGAGGAGCTGATCTTTAAGGTCCTTTTGGGGCCAAATTCTACACTCTTAACTCTGGGAGAGGTCGGATCAATCACACAGAGGTCCACTAAAGCACCGGCTTGGGTATCTTCCACCAACTCCGCTAATGACAGTGCACCAGGATGTGGGTTTTGAATCAAATTCTCAATCAAGTCATCCTCAGTTCGAGGGCCTCCCTTGGTGGCTTCTACTGTACACAAAGGTGTAGAGTAGACCACGTCCTCATCTCCCTCTTCCAACCAGAGTGGTAATTCATGTTCTAGTAGAGGTTGGGCAGGAGGATAGAGGACTAGCTGTTTGGACATAGGCCCATTCTTGATGGTCATGCTTCCAGCTTGACAACTGATGTAAGCATCCGCAGTAGCTAACCAAGGCCTTCACAAAATGAGGGGGTATCCAGTGAGTTTTTCCTTTGGTTGAAGGACCAAGAAGTCTGCAGGGTACTCCCAAGAGTCAACAGAGACCAGGACATCTTCCACAATCCCTTCGGGAGTCACGGTGGAGCGGTCTGCTAACTGTAGTATTGTCGAGGCCTTTCTTAAGGAACTTTGAAGATTGAGTTTAAGCATAGTGTCCCTGGTCATCACATTAATGGCAGCCCCTAGATCAATCAAGGTGTGGGGGATTATGGTGCCATTAATGTGGACATCAACTACAGGACTCCTAGGTTCCAAATATTTTGGACAGATTTCTTGCCCCAACATTAGATCGGACAGTTGTCCTATGACATTGATAGTTTGGGCATCTCTCTTGCGCCTACCTGGGTGCCTAAAACACTTCTCCTTGATCAATTTGTTGTATATTGATACATCTTTTATGGCCTGGAGAAGTGGTGTTTTCACACACAACTGCCTAAGTTCTCCCAGAAGTTTAGTCTCCTCTGGGTTTGGTTGCGTGGTTACTGTTAGTCGCTCAGGAAAGGGTGGAATGGCTTTGGGTTCACTTTATTGTTTTTCTTCCTCGTCCTTTGGGGGAGGAAGTTGGTGGTCTGGAAGGACCTTCCCAGATCGCAGGTTGATCTCCTGGATCTCCACAGCATAGGTAGGGCATGTTGTCTCCCCAGTGTATACTTGCTGGGCCTATCTATTGTTGGGGTTCGGGTTCGGTTGGGCAGGAATCTAGGGTTGTCTTGGAGGAGCAGGAGGTAATGGTTGTGGTTGAGCAAGGGGTGGAGGCAGAATGGCAGGAAGAGAGTTGTATTGGGGCCTCCACCCCTGCTGAGGTGCATTCCACTGAGGCTGTGGCTGGACATGTGAGTGAAATGAATGAGCAGTAGGTTGAGTATGGTATTGAGATGGATAAGACCACTGAGGAGGTGCGGACCAGGAAGGATGAGCAGGGGGACCCCAAGAAGGTATTTGAGTGGATTGGCTGGGGCTATAATAAGCTTGGGATGTCCCTTGCATCCTCTGCTGGTAAGGTCTGGGCCCATGTGGCCTCCTTTGGTTGAGGAAGTAGAGAGGTTCAATGGTTGCCTCAGTCGCCTGGTACATGGCTTTAAATCCAGGCAAGGTTGGGCATTGGGTTGTGGGTGGTCTTCCTCACAAATGAAACATACCTCTACTGAGTGCAATGCACACTCGTTCTTAGGGTGTTTCCTCGTACATCTGGGACAGAAAATGGCCAAAGCCCTCTCAGCTTCCTCTTCCTTTTATTGGATTCAGAAAGTATCAAGTTGCATGGCAATGGTCTGTCTCATCTCACTTTTGAGGTCTTCCATCTGATTAGCTAACTCATGTTTGGAGAAGGTGGTACTAGCTGAAAGTGGATTCCCCCTACCTCTTTTCCGGGCTGCCCTAGAATGGTTTCTAAACACAATCTTTATGTCTTGATAAGGTAGTTGGTAGATGTCTCCTCCAGCTAGCAAATGAAGGGTATCTAGCAGGTCTTCAGGGACTCCTTGGAGTAGAACCAGCTTCAGAGATTCACAGTCAAGTGTGCACCTGGCCTGTTTATAACTAAGTTGGAACCTTTCCTCGTAGTCTTTTAAAGACTCATCATTTCCCATGGTCATCCGAAAGATCTCTCCCTTTGTTTCTTTTGACCTACAGTAGTCCCGATATTTTTTGTTAAAGGCTCGCTGCATCTGAGCCCAAGTGGTGATACTATTTCCAGGTAACCCCATGAACCAACGCAGTGCTGCATCCTTGAGGGTAGAAGGAAAGAGTTTCAACTTTTGCTCATCCTCAGCATAATCATAAGTTCGACAAAGGACAACAAACTCAAACAAGAAGGTATCAGGGTCTTCAGTGGTCAATCCATGGAAGTGAGGTAAGGCTGAGGGACTTATGTTCTTCATTTTCATGTCCCCATTGGTCTCTCGGATGGGAAAGGCACCTTCTATTCTCTCCTCATCTCCTATACCATTTCTATGTTCAACCATGGTCTCAAGAGGGATGTTCTCTTGCTCTTCTTTTGTTATAGGATCTTCATATATCTCTAGAGGTTCACCTATAGGTTCTTCTGGATCACGGCCACCAAAGAAGAGAGAAGGGTGACTCAGTGATGTGGTGGGGGTGTTGGGTAAGAATTTTCCGGTATTGTCTCTATTCCTACAAGGCATGAAATGAAAGATTTTTGGCTGCTTTTTGTTTTTTTTGTTTTATTTTTTATTTTTTTATTTTATTTTTTATTTTTTTATTTTTTTATTTTTTTATTTTTTTATATTTATTATTATTATTATTATTTTTTTTTTTTTTTATTATTATTATTATTATTTTTTTTTTCTGCTTGTACCTACAAAACCGAAATAGATTGAAATGCAACTAACTAAAATCTATCTTGCTGAAATGAAAATGCTGAATTGAAATGAAAGCAGGAAAGGACTAATCTATTTTGCTGAAATGAAATTGCAAGAATGAAATGCTAATCTACGCTTGCAGAATTGAAATTGCGGAATTGAAATGATAATCTACGCTTGCAGAATTGAAATGCTAGTCTAGGAAAGTAGGAAATGTCTAGTCTACTTTTACGGAAATGAAATTGTAGAATGGACATGAAATGAACTACTTAGCAGAAGGTTGTAGTAGAAAATAGAAGAAAAGCAGCAATAAAAAATACTCTGACGCTTCCCCGGCAACGGTGCCAAAAAGAATGGTGGGCTCCAGTATTGCAGCAATAATGTTGCAACTCCTGGGAATCCCTTCTTTACTTTTATCAACACGGTAGTTCGTAACAAACTTGGAAGCGACGGTGCTGTATGCACAAGTACTAGCTCTTGCCGCGGCTGTCACTTGGTCAGCTGGCACAAGTCCATTAGGAGCTTAAGCCAACTTCTATGAGCTCTGAGAAGAAGCTTTTTAACTGATGGATGGAAGCTAACTCAAAGGAAGCTAATCGACTTGCGAAAAGAAACTGAAAAGCTGAAAGGAAATGCAAACCCTAGCAAACCCTAATTTTACCAGCTAGCCCTACTGATGCAAGAAAGAGTATGCAAGCTACTGAAAGAGATGCCATTGACTTCTAGGAAGGTAAAATACATGTGTCTAAGCTACTTATATCTAAAGAAAACATCTTTTTGTATTTTTGACTAAGTTGTCAGAATTATCATGCATGTGATTTAACTGTTTTTGGCTATGCAGAGGTGGATTGGCGAGAGGAAATGCTTGCAGGAGGTCGGGAAGGTTTGGAGAGGGCCTAAGGGGTCCCCAACACCCTTATAGAGAGTTTCACAGAGTTTGGCTATCAAGAGACCGCTTTCGTGAGCTTCTACAGGAAGTCTACAGGGGTTCTACAGGATGTTTTATAATGTCTATAGGATGTTCTGTATTTTTCTACAGGATTTTCAGAAAGGGGATTTTGAGGGTTGGTGAAGGAATAATGGTGAAGGAGTGGGTATCGAGGTGAGGTAAGGGTGTGAGGAGGTCCAGGATTTGGTGGATGGAGCTGAGGAGTGGCGAGGATGGTTGAATTTGTTCAAGGAGGAGTGGAGCAATGTTGCACAAAAATATGGGAATTTAGGGCAAATCGAGCGAATGTGGAAAACGTAAGGCAAGAATCCGGGTTGGAGGATGGAGCAAGTGGGGTTGATGGAGTACGGGCAGATAAAGAAGTACTACAGGTGCTCTGCAAGTTATTTTTCAAACTGAACAACCAAAGACTTGGAAAATCAAGGACCTAATTACTCTGACCTAATCTGACCTAGATAACAGCAAAGAAAATGAACAGAAGTCTATTTGCAACAAAATCACGTGAAGTAACTATGCAACTAAGCAATCATGAACCTAAGCATGCAACCACAACTGATATCAACTTCGGCAAATGAGAATCTAACACTAATAATTGCATAGTGAAGCAAAGACGGTGTTTTTGGTGGTAGCAAGGTCACCTTGGTCCCAACTCATGATCCCAATGAGGGAGAGGTGAGATCCGAGGTGCTTGATAGCCTTTTTCTGAAGATCTTCCTTGTTATTAACCTATCAAATCAATCTGAAAGTGAAAAGCCTTCTTAATCATCAACTATGATCTAGGTAACCAAGCAAGATTCTAATCTACTTAACAGAAATTATTTTGCAAAGACATAAAAAGCAAATAACAATACACAAAGGAAGCCTTGGCACTTGGGTTGGGCCCAACCCCAAGAGCTACAGGCTCCTAAGAAAAACTCATAACTGATGCCAAATGAAGCTGCTTTCCATTACTCAAAAATAACCATGTCTCAAGAAAGTTATACAACAACAGCTACAAAATGAGTTGAGAAAATAACAACACTCTAGTGAAAAATAACAACAGTCAAAAAAAGTAACCTATGAAGGATGGAAGCCTTCCTATTTATGCACTACGAGGGTCTCCAATAGCCGTCCTTAACTCAAGGGGCTCAGGTACTCAAACTGCCAGTGATCAACCACTTTACACAAGACTGCTCGGCTGCCCTTGGGAATCCTTTTCGGTGGCTTGCTAAACTCCGAGCTGAGGGTGGAGATTTCGAGGAAGGGGCCATTTAATGTAAGGGACCCCCTTCCTACGAATCCTCACCCTTGTTCCTTCATGCTTGGCTGTCATTTGGCTCATAATTGCTTGGTCTTGGTCCCAAAATTCGTCCAAAAATCTGCATTAACAACGTGTTAGCCTTCTTGGTCAAGTGACTACCCTCATTCGTTCAACTAACATAAATATACTCAAAAAACATGCATAAACTATGAAAAATGGTGGATTGACGAAGAAAAACTAGGAAAAATGAGCCCAATAAGTTACCCAATTCCGGGGCTCATCACTTGTAAGTCATTAGGAAATTTTACTCATCACATTCATTATTTCTAAAATAAATTTAAGGAAAAATTCCAGAGCAGTGCATTGTTGAGAAAATAATACACCCTAATGGGTGACTATGCGTGCTACATTACCTTTTCCTTTTTATGGTCTATCCTCCTACCTATTATTGGTATTATTTGGAATTTATTCCTTAAGATCATGCTAATGAATTCCTTGTTCCATGAGGTCAATTGTCTTCTTCATGCATGCACTCTTTGAATGAATTCAATTGCTACAGTAAGTGCATTTTATCCTCCTTCATGGATTCCCCCCTTGTGGGATTCAAACTCATTAGAAAGATGTTGTTTTCCTTCTTTATTATACTTTGGTTCTCTATTACCCTTATTTTTTTTACTTTTTATTCTTAATAGATTCTTACACTGCAAGCACATGGGAATTGGATGAATTTAAAGATCCCATGTGAATTAATTTATTCCTCTCTTGAATCAATGATTCCATAATTTGTTCAAAGAATTTATATTCCAATATTTACCCATGGATACTTTAGTAGTGTGAAAATAAGACATAAATATTGATTGCTAAAGTGATAGCATTGAAAGAACTAAAATATTGATTAACTTGTCCTAACGATGAACCACACTAGTTGGTTCGAAACGCGTCGACAAATGATTTTTTATGTGATTTTGCCGAAATTATTCTCTAAACAAGATTATGGATCACAGAAGCCTAAATTCCTTAAGAACTAAAATAATTAACTATTTTTCCTTTTTATCACTACCACAAGCTTTTACCTATTAAAAGAAATCCTTGAACCTAGAAAAGAAGTCCTATATGGTATCTAAGTTTATTAGGCTCAAATATTAGATCTCATTTTCCATATTATGTCCTCCCAACTCATACAATTTTCAAAACAAACCCCCCAACTTGGTCCATGCCTCATAAGGAGTGTTATAGGAATTAAGGTGAAAGTGTAGGTTTTGGAAATTGAAAAGCATAAGATCCCATAGGCCTCATCCATCTTGTTGAGCTACTTTGACTACTCTATAGCTAAATTAGAGTCTACTTATATTCCTATAGTGACTTGTGTATACCTTTACTATACAATAGTAGTAGGATATTTGGATTCTACTCAAAGTATTTGAATGGAGCAAGAACCACACTAATATCAAGTTGATCAATCCTCTTTATTGATATGAACCTTTTTTACCTACAATGTTATGTAATATAATTCTCACGAACTTGATAATGCTCTAATACCATGTTATATTTCAAGCATAAACATAAAATTTAGTTGTGATAAAATACTACACTATTTTGTTCAAGTGGAAAGAGAGAAAAGAGAATAAATTAATAATGAAATAAACTAAGTAACTAGAGAGTGTTGGCTTAAGGGGGCTTAGACCCAGGTTCAGAGTTAGTTGCACTAACCAACAAAACCCTACACTACCTGCCCTTTCAGAAACAAACTGAGTAGCGCAATCTGCAGTCTCACCCGAGGTAGTACTGAGGATGCTAGAACCAGTTTTCTACATACAAAGGACTATGTGACGTGTTTCTATTACTTTTAGGGCTTTATTTTGACCTTGACAAACTCTAACCCATGAAACCTGGGAATTACAGTAACTCATAGATAATAGATCCAAACTCTTCGCTAACTATTCTAAACATTCATAACATCATATAATTAAATAGATCTACCACTTTCACACATCTATTAAGTACTTTTCATGACAAATGTAGTAAAAAGAGTGAACATACAGTAACTTGAGAAGTAAATAATAACACACAGATACACAGTTAATGCTCCAAAACAACCTTTATTATGCTCATATCTTCTATTACATACTCTTTCTATGTTGCACGCACAACTGCATGGGCCCACACATTCAATTGCAGACTTACCAAGGTCTCCGCGCACACAGCTGTAGGAACCTTCCCCTTCATCTAAGTACAAAAAAAGACTTCTCTTAGATAATTTGCATACAGATGGATTGTTCTTTTCATGACTCTCTATGATTCCTTTTTATATCATTCTCTATTACAATACCATGGTCTACGAACCATGGGTGGGTTACAAAACAACTTAACTCCTAACAAACTAAGGGGCTTTGACCTTCCTAAATCCTTTTTGACTTCTATCGACCTCCGCGCTCCACTCCTCAAAATGCGGAGAATTTAAAATAATACAAAACTTTTACAAAATTGATGCCGGGGGACCCTGTCCTAATAGGCCTCGAACACAAAGTCTTGACTCATCCCGAGACACTCTGCTAGTGTCGCTTCAATATTTGCCTACAGATCATTGAACTATGTCTTCAATGTTTTAAGATTTATTGTTCCCTACACTGCGGCTTGAAAGACTTCCTCAACCAATTTTTCTGTACTTGGACCTTCGACTACAAGGACCATGGTTCTCTGTGTTTTATACATAGCCCTAAGCTTACTCTACATCATTTGTGTTAGATGACTCGCCTCATCTACCTAGGGCTGCATCCTTGAGGATATGATTGATGTCTTTTGATGTAGCTCATCGATCTTAGTCAGGATGAACTTTCCCTTCTGCAGTTGGGTGAACCTTTGCACTGGTGCTAAGGTCCATGGTGTAGCACTAATCTCATCGAATTGCCTTTGATTTTCTCAGATATCTGCTTCAATTTTTTGCAAGGTCGGATCCTCCTGTAATGAAGTACACAGTTCCATGGCTTGTTAAAACAACTGGGTGCAGTCCTTGACTGCAGCTTCTAGTGTGGTCATCTCTTCTTTAATAGTAGCCTTGTGTTTCTCTCTGACTTCCGAAGGAGTGGTTGGCTGCAGCTTAATTTGGAGCTTTGATATATGTAGTTGTAGTTCAAAATGAACCTTACCAATCTCCTCCTTTGATTCTTTCATTGTGACCACTAACTTCTAGATCTTATCTGCAGAGGCCACTTCTGCAGGGATCTAAAGTTCAGGAAGCTCACTACAGGCCTGCGCTATTGTTGCTTCCAACTGATGACTATGAGTAATGACTTCTTTGCGTTCCTTAAGGGCCTGCGCCTTTTCCTCGAAAATCTGCTAGTTTTTTATATTAACTTCGTTGATAACTATGATTGCTCTTTGTTCCTGAACTCTGAGCTCATCTAATACTCCTTGATGCAGCTCATGCACTGCCTAAATAGGATTGCCGCAAGGTTTAGACTCTATTGATGGTGCTAGATGCACCAACATTCAGGGGATCTCCCTAGTATGTAGTCCCAACTAGACCTCACACCATTTGGTGTAGGAGTCCCATCCAGTATGATGGCCCGGTTGCCATTATCTTAAATATTTTCCTTAGCTCTTTCTTGTTAGCACATGAGAGTGGTTTTCTTTATATTCAAACAACGAGGCTCACGTGCCTGGTGAGTACTTAGTGCCTCTTGTGTAAAGGTTCTTTCACTATAGAGGGAGAGGGTGAGGGTGAGTCTCAAGTCGAAAGGGAATAGTCCCAACTTTGTTAGAGACGCACAACACAACAGGACATGCACAATTTCTGGCGGAGTATTCCACATGGATGCAGCCGTCACAAACACAAGGTGAGTATATATCACGTACAACACCTAGAAGAATAGTCCACATTAGTGTGATGAATGTTATACCAAGTTTATGAAAATGAGTTTATTGAGTGTTTGGTGGAATATTCCACATGGGAAAGATAGTGTTAACAACTAATACAACACATTTCCAATAACATATGTACTAAAACAACTGAAATAGTTCAATTGTCTTAATACAGGTTAAAGCAACATGCATTACAAGCATCCAAAGAATAGTCTTACAAAATAATATAATACATGTGTGAAAATGTGTTGGCTTGTTAATAGGCTTTTGAATCAAGCGAAATTTTAAAGATACATCGATACACCATTACATCACTAAGCCCAATAACATGGCGTTGGAGCCACTGCTCACTCCTCAAAGAAAAGACTATAGACTCTCAAGGCTATGTGGAAGGAGCCAAGTAGAAAATTATTTTACATGTATGAATGAGGGGTATATATAGCCAAGGGTGAAACTGACCCTTGTGACCGTTCGACTTCCCTCATGATTGTTTGACTTACATGACTCTTCAACTTTACATGTGGGTCTTTTAGACTTCCATGTTACATTACATTGATTACAACAGTATGGCCCACAATTGTGATGTGGCTGAGATGACTCATGACATGACTCAACACGATATTGTTGCTATGTTCATGCTGATGGTGGTATCCATGTCAAGTTGTAGTGCTGCTAAGTGATGAGTGTGCTCTTGGTGTGTCACAGCTTCACCTCCGCATAGGAAGGTGTGTGGAGTCTTCGATGGTCTTGGTGTTCACTTGATGTTGCACATGCATGTATCCCCTTCGCTAGCACTTGGCATGCTTCATGTGTTCATCCATTCACGAACAAGTCTCCTAGCATGCACTCCTTGTTCATCCCGTTCATCGTCGCGTCATGTCTCATCCATGTACCTGTATCTACAATTAGTCATGACAAGATGAAATTAAATCCATAAATCACCTAGTCTACCATGATACATCATGTTTCGTTTTCGGGTGCAGGTGACTGGGAGAGAGGGAAAGGCTCTGAAATTGCGTAGAGAAAATTTTAGGCTGGGATGCGGGCTTTGGGGTACTGTCAAGTAAAATTTTGCAGAGGTCATTGGGAGGTTGAGATGAGAATTCCTGAATAGAAGTGACCATCTGTGGCATCTGGCTCAGCTGGAGTTCACAACTGCACAAATTTTCTAGGGAGGAAGTGTAGGCAGCAGAGAGGACACTAGCAGTGAAAATCGCGCAGATTCTTAGGGGAGGATGGCATCACGATGTGGGAGCTTGCTAGACAAAACTACATAGAACTGGGAGGTTGGCCTGCAAGACATCTCTATGCAGTTTCTAGGTTGAGTGGGATGTTCGGCAACTAGAGGAAAACACAAGAAAACTACACAATTTTTAGAAGGAGCAGCAAGCCGACTGACAGGGAGATTGGCTGAAAAAACTACGTAAATTTTAGGGACAATGCAGTGACAGGCACCGAGTGCCCGTCCTTCATGCCTGTGAAATTTCTTCAGTTAGAAGAGGTGGGCATGCTAGTAGCTTCTACGCAATTTTTTGGAGGAGTGAAGCCCGGGGTCATTGCCTTTCCAAACTCTCTGGTTGACGAGCAGGAAGCTTGATAGATTTTCTTATGGGCAGTGCAAATTGGGATGGCTTGTTGAGAAACTTCTACGTTGTTCTTGGTGACATTTATTCGGGTTGATTCCAGGATTGCACAATGCAGACTTCCTACAAGGAAGCCTCAAGATCTGCGCAACTTTTGGCAGTATTACATGATCACTGAGGGCTGAGACTGTGTAGTGCAGCTCAACGGAGGTTTGATTGTTGGAGAGTGGTCTGGTCGATAGACTTTTAGCAAAATGACTAAGTGTGTGAATGAGTGAACTTGTGCATGCAGGACCTTGTGAACACACACTCAAGACAACTCGACGAAAAGACACCTTGAACCAAGAAGACAACATGGTTAGTGTGACTGACCAACGGGTGAGAGTGACAAGAACAAAACTTGAGATAGATCATTGAATGACTACGATGAAAATTGCTTGAAATTGCATACAACTTTGTGTGTGAGTGCGATAGATGCTTACATGGTGAATACAACTTATACACACAAAGATGGACCATGAACATAGCTAGAACATGATTGCAAGAATGGCATTGTGACCAACATACTAAAAGATGTTTGGTGAACGTTCAACTGAGGAGGGTGCAAAGACTTGACACAACCTCATGGCATGAGCTCGAGTGTTTGCAAACTTCAGGGAAAAAACCAAGGGAGGCTTTGAAATTGGATGCAGGCTAAAATTTTGGAGGGTGTTGCAGCTGCTACAACACTTGGCGACACATTGGTTGAATAGAAGCTTCTCTGTTTTGGTCCATTGATAGCACATGGCCTTGGTCTGTTAGGGAGTATTGAATCACTGTGCGGGTTAATTTGGCTTCCCCACTTACCCCATGGATAGACATGGTTCCCCTTTTGCTAACTCAGTCAAACAAAACAATAACTTTCATCTTGATCACATTGCTTTGAAATTGGGAAGGGTAGTTTGGATCGCGAGTTAAAAAATTTGAGAGTATAATATTTCACCTTTGGTGTTGCTCCACTGCCAGTAGGCCTGGATAGTACCCCAATGGAGTCATGTAGGAACACACGCATTGCTCCGCTGCTAGCGAGCTTGGTCAGTGCCTTGGTGGAGTTGCATTCTTCACCTCTCTGTGCAAGAAGTCTTTCTTTTCTTTTCCCTTTATATTTTTTAAAAGAGGAATGTGGATAGGCACTTATTTATTTTTGGGGCGGAAGAGGCATATTGACTTATTGAGAATAGGAGAGGTTGTTCCTTTAGAGAAGCATGTAAGACCTCTAACATAGGTTTTCTTGTTGAGATTTTTCCCTTATCCATTTCTACTAGTTGGATGAGATTGAACACATAGAGCAAAATTCAGAGTATGGGGATGGGGTTTCCCAGTGTGGACACAGGTTCATGGTTGGACCCAAGCTTCCCTTGCAGATGGCTCATATTTTTTGTGAAGACTTCATCAGCCGAAGGTTATAACCAAGCATAGAAAAGATGGACACAGGACTAGCCAAGTGTTGCAATGTCACAAGACTCCTTGGATCTCAGCCACATACTCATTCAAAAGCTAGAACTTAGTAGAGGGAAACACTTATTAGAAAAACCATAAATAACATGATATTAAGAAAAGAAAAAAAAACAAAGCAAAGCAAAAATAGCAAAGTAAAGAGAAAAGACAACAAGAAAGAAAAGTGAGTGTTGTGGTGTTTTCTCCTCTAATATGTACAAAAATGAAACACTTAAGACTCTGGATGACAAATAGTCTCAACAATATAAATGGATACTAAACATTGTAGATCTACAACAACTGATAGAAACAAAACCTACCAAAGTCCTGATCTATGCCACAATCATAGTTAAACAACAAAATAAAACAGTAATAATAATCCCAATAATCCAATGGAAGCCAGATATACAAAGAATAGGTTTTATTATAACACCTATGAATGGAATAAATAACTGTTACCAGTCCCCCTCTATGGGATGGGTTCTTGGCTATCCTCAAATGTCTTTAGCTTGTGTAGAGTCTATCTCCTCTATAATGTGTAAACCCAACAAATAAAATGATTAAGCTCAATGGGAACTCAAATGGAAGAAAAATGGTGTGCAACAGTGATAATAATCAGATTTACAGCAGTGAGTGTTGTTAGCCTCGCTAGAAAAAAGCCCAAAATTTAATCCATATATGCTCTTAAAGTTTCCAAAATTGCTTAAAATCATCCCATGGGATCCATATATGCTCTTGAAATCTTCAGAATTTCTCAAGATTCATTCAAGGGTCAAAATCGGCGCAAGAGGAGAGCCCTTGGAAGGGTGGAAATACACTATCGGGAGGGTAAAACACTCCAAAAATAGTCAAAAAACAAAAGTATTGCAAGCATAAACATGGAAATGCACAACAGCCATTAGATCTAGCCGATCAACAACCCAGATCTATGTGGCTAATCACAATCAGCCAAGCAGAGGGGATAGTCTAATGGCAGGTCGCATCGGCGAAGAGCATATGCTATATTATATAAAGGCCCGAGGAATGAATGACTCATGATTGCGATTTATTGCATCGCTGATATCACATCGGCAATATACCATGGGGCAGGGCCTAAGCACAAGCATTTGTGTGACTTGATGGGCCAGACCTGACATAATTATATGCGATATTTGATAACTTTTGAGGTTTGCGCCAAAGCCATTTTTAAAGAATTTTTCATGTATTTTCATTGTATAAATGAAATACAAAGGGGAACAGGGGCCTTGCGATAGCGATGGAACCCAGACCCGATGGGCTTCATGAAGCAAAATATATATGTTTTCAGGTCTGCAAAAGCTGATTTTTTAATGTTTTTATGTGTTTTCATTGTTTAAACGAAATGCGATGGAACTTTTGCCAGTGCCGATTGCGATGAAGCCTGGACCCAAAGGGGTTCGGGAATTGGAATATATGATATTTGAAGTTCACTAAAGTCATTTTTCATGATTTTTAGTGTTTTTACCTTATTCCAAAATACACAGAGAAGGTGGGACTTATCAGTGATGGCTATGTTTTTTATTTAAAACAGAAATATACATTGTTTTCAATAGAGGTCCACCACAGGGTAGCGTTGCTCTGCTATAACAAAAGCATGCATTGTTAAATCATTGAAAGGGCCATGACACGCCACAGCCTGAAACATAAAGATCAGGGAGCTCAGACAGTGCAATAGCCACACCAACAAACATTATGGAGCATCTTCGGCACAAGAGAACTCCCAAACAATGCAACAAACCACCAAAAATATCTGAAAGTGGTTACTCTGCTGTCAGAAGCAGAAAACTCTGATCCCATGCTTGCCTAGAGGGAATCAAATCAGTTAACAATGCATATTAGGTAGACTAAGACTCTGAGACTCTTAGAGCTCAGGAGCATTGTAAACAGGCTATAAATAGTTAAAAGTAAGATGTAATATAGGTTCAACTTTTGGAGATTATTCCTCCTCTTTTCCTTCAAGATTCTCATCTTCATTCTAGAAATATAAGCTTCTTTTGCCATTATATGTTCAATGTCCATTCTCTTTGTTGATCCATGCTTGCACTTGAACAATTTTTTCATGTTTTCTTTGTGTCTAAGGCCAGATAACTGTCATCTTATCTCTGCTTAGATAAATTAGATTTGCAAGCTTCTTTGCTGCCTGTATCTAGCCATCCATATGTGGTCATATATGCATCTACCAGTACAGTCAGTATTCTCTTTTTTTGCTTGTAGCTAGCCATTCATTTATGTTTATGTATGCAATCTATTGGTACAATCAGTATTCTCCATCTATTCATTGAATCTATAAATTATTGAGCATTAGTGGTCTAAAGCCTTGTATTGGTGAGAGTGTTCATGCATGTCTTAAGTGAGAATAGAGCTGAAATGGTTATCTCACTTGATCCAAACCATCATCAATTCCAATAGCTCCGAGAAAAATATCGAAGATTATATGTTACCAGGCATCTTCGAGCTGCAACCTAGGAGAATTTCCTGGCGTGATAACATAATTGGCACCATTTTCAGGGAGAGGAAACTGAAGCTTATCTTCCCTGGGAAATGATATAGATCTAGCTTTTATGATAGACAAAGTCTGGGCACTTTTTTGGTTGTAATCATCTATCTGGAAACTCTACTGGAAGTTGAACCTCTTGGCGGCTCCACTTCGTAGTTCTTTCTCAGTTTGTGAGGCATACTCAGAGAAATCCTCAGAAGCTACACGCTAACCCAATACCTGACCCTGGAAAAATCATCAAAGAGAGAAAGGTATTGCAGAAAGGAGCATCAGGTTCAGGTAAACATAAATAATATCCTATATCTCTTCAAGAAAGGCCTGTAATAGAACAAATATATGTTGAGAGTATAACATCTAATACTAGCAATGAAGAAAAACTCTCAGAGATTCATAAAGCTCCTTATTCTTTAGGTTCTCCTTTTGCTTTAAGCCGAAAGGAAACCTCACCTCCTATCCATCATATTCCTTTAGTCCTATCAGTCACTCCTCAACCCTCTATCATTCATACTGCCAGTACTCTTTTAGCCACCACAGCTATGGCAGGTCCACAAGCACCTACCAAAATGGAAAGAACCATAGTTGCTTGGTACGGACCTCTAATACTACCCACTCCTTTGAATGTCATGCCTACTAGAGAATATCAGAAATATAGGCCTAAATTCACTGGGAACATCTTGTGTCATTCTATAGCTATGTTGATAATCTAGACATTAGTGAAGATGATGTGTGGATGAGAGTCTTTGTCCAAAGCCTAGATGGAGAGGCTAGAAAATGTTTCAGAGAACTAACCCCAAGATCTATAGCAGATATTGAAGCTTTAGATGATGCATTCCTAAAGCGTTGGGGGGATAAGAATGATCTCCTCTACTACCACACTGAGTTTGGTAACTTAAAGAGGGAAAATGGTGAGTTGTTTTCTGATTTCAATAAGAGGTTTAACCGTATGTACAACAAGATATCAGCTGAAATAAAACCCACTACTACCTTTGCTAAACTCACTTGTGCCAGTGCTTTTGATTCTGACTTCTGCCAACTCTTGAGGGAGAGGTGATGTGCTACTTTAGCTGACATGCAAGATGCAACCTTGGAAGTGGAATCAAACATCATGGCTGCAGAGAAGCTCAAGGGAAATGTTGATAGAAGAAGACAGAGGGGCGAGTCTTCATCATCCTCTGATCCTAAGATAGATAAAATGACCAAAATGATCGAGTCATTAACCTTTGAAATATCCAAATTAAAGGTTGAGCATCACCTGGGGAAAGGAAGAGTGCCTAATACCTTTGCTCCTAGAAATCCAAATCCAAATCCATATAGAAGAACTAATGAGCAGTTGCAGATTTTGCAAAGAAATAAGGATGCAAATGAAGACCAAAGGGTGAAGGCTCCTTTTCAGAATGCAGTCATGGAAGAAGAGCCGTTTGAAGAAGATGATGAGATCCATTGTCTGGAAGACAAAGGCAATGCTTCCTTTTTTACCTCAATTGCCTATGAAAAGTCATTATGCAATGACCAGATCAACCAAGAATGGGATGGTAAAGCTATTCTACAAACTATAGATCAACAACTATATAATTTGAGGTCAAAGATAAATAATGGCAAGGAAAATCCTGTTCAAAGAGTTATTGTCCCTATAGTACAACAAGCTAATGAGAAAAAACAACTGGTAGTTGATCCCATCATCCTCAAAGCTCCAGCTTATGAGGTAAGAGGCCTCGACAAGTCTCCTTCTCCTTTCAGTTTTCAATCAGAAATTCAAAAGCTAAGAATACCTATGCCTTTGATTGAACTAGTGAAGAATGAGTCCTTCAAAAGGTCCATCCTTGAGGCCCTTGAGCCTAAGGCCATCCAAGCCTCCATAGACCATGTAAATCTGCAAAATGACAAGCCAACTGTTATTCTTAGCCCAATGATTGAAAATTGTGAAGACAGCTCCCCATCAGTCTATGTCTCTCTGACTATTCATGAAAAAATCCTTCATAACTGCATTTTGGACACTGGAGCCAACCATAATCTAATGCCCAAGGCTGTCATGGATGAGTTGGGTCTTGACATCACAAAGCCTTATCATGACTTGTTCTCTTTTGACTCTAGAAAAGTGAAATGTCTAGGATTAATCAAGGACCTAGCCATCACTTTGTCTCAACTACCTATGAAAAGCATGATGATGGATATTGTGGTGGTAGATGTACCTCCCAAGTTCAGTATGTTGCTTTCCAGAGGTTGGATTAAGAGGTTAGTTGGATCATTACAAAATGACCTCTCTTATGCTACTGTTCCAGTTTTAAGAGGAGAGAGCAATAGATTATACAGAAAAGCTCAGTTGGCATATATAATCAGCAATGAAAAGAATCCCACCAATCATCCCATATATGCTATCGACACTGATTTTGGAGCTTGTATTCTTCATATCGAAGAATCTCAGTTGGCCTCCATGCAACTCAAGAAACCAGTTTGCCAGATTGCAGAGGAAGAAAACCCATAGATTTGGGATATGTTTTTTGATGGGGCTTGCTCTAAAGAAGCTTTAAGGGCAGGTGTAGTCCTTGTGTCCCCAACATAGGAATACATTCATTTATCTTTCAAAATAACCTTTCAGGTCACAAACAACATCGCAGAGTATGAAGCTTTGATTCTAGGCTTAAGCACTGCTAAAGAAATGGGTATCAAAGGCCTGAAAGTCTTTGGAGATGCAGACCTCATTATTTAGCAGGTAAATAAAACTTTCCAAGCTAAGCATCCAAGGCTGAAGGCATACAAAAATGAGGTATGGAGGGTCAAGGAATCTTTTAATAATTTCAGCATTTATTATATTCCAAGAATGAAGAACCAGCTTGCCGACTCCCTTGCTATGTTTGCTAGCACGTTTATTCCTCCTTTGCCTCCTAAATTGACATATGAAGTTTAGGTAAAATATAGACTGACTTTGCCAGACAATGTCAAATATTGGAGAGTTTTTGAAGACAATGAGGAAATTAATAGGTTTTTACAAGTCGTTGAGAATTTGTTGAAACACACATCGACCAAGAAAATGAAACCATGGAAGAATGCGGCCAATCCAAGATGAAAAGCGAAATTGGCCGAGGAAGCATCATCCAAAGGCCTAGTAATCACATACCAAAAGGATTGGTGCCTCTAGAGAAGCTTCTCAATCATAACGACATGCCCTATAAGCCGACCAAAATAGAGAATGAGTCTGCTGTCTGTAAACATAATATAGGGAGCCTATCCCATTCAAAAAGCATAAATCTGTCGACGCATTTGTCCTCTACCCAGAATTCCGAGTATTGCACCCTCATGAAGCAATTCGCTGACATTTTTGCTCGGGAATACAGTGATCTTAAAACCTATGATGCAGACATCATTCAACATAAGATCCCACTGGAAAAGAACACCATCCCTTTTAAGCAAAAATCAAGACCTATGAGTCCTCTCTTATTTCCTTTGATTGAGAAAGAAATCAAGAAGCTATTGGATGCCAAAATCATAGTTCCCCTAAGGTATTCAAAGTGGATAGCCAACTTTGTGGTAGTAAGGAAGAAAAATGGAGAAATCAGGCTTTGTGTTGACTTCAGAAATCTGAACAAGTGCTCTAAAAATGATAACTATCCCCTGCCCAAGATGGAACACTTGTTGCAAAAAGTTTCAGAGGCTAGAGTCATGTCTTTCTTAGATGGATTTTCAGGTTACAATCAGATTGTTGTACATCGTGAAGATTAGGAGAAGACCACCTTCACTACTCCTTGGGGCACTTTCATGTACTCCAAGATGCCTTTCGGATTGGTGAATGCTCGGGCTATTTTTCAGAGGGCCATGGACATAGCCTTCATGGGAGAGAAGGACAAGTTTGTCCTTATTTATCTTGATGACATAACAGTCTTCTCCAATAGCCACAAAGACCATTTACAACATTTGAAGAAGGTCTTCCTAAAGTGCAGACAGTTTGGAATTTCAAAAAGGGACATTCAATCCCAAGGTCGAAAAGGGACATTCAATCCTTCCTGGGTAAGATTAAGTTCGTAAGAAGGTTCATTCCAAACTTTGCAGAACTTGTAGAGTACATCACTTCCATGCTGAAGAAGGGATCAGAAATAAAATGGACAGATGCTTCAAGAAGCTCTTTTGAAGCCATCAAGAAAGCTATCATGGAAGCTCCCACTTTAATCAGCCCAGATTACACTAAGGAGTTTTGTATCTTCTATTTCACCTCTTATGATACACTTGCAATAGTTCTGTTGCAGAAAAATGATGATGGCATAGATCACCCCATGGCCTTTTTCAACAAAACTTTAATGGATGCTGAACTAAGGTATGACCTTATTGAAAAACAAGCTTATGCTCTCATAAAGTCTTTAAAGGCATTCAGAATTTATATTCTGCATTCCAAAGTAGTTGCATATGTACCTTCAGCCTCAGTAAAATATGTCTTAACTCAGCGAGATATTGATGGGAATAGAGCTAAATGGATTGCAAAATTCATTGAGTTTAACATAGAGGTGAAGCCCACTAAGCTTGTCAAATTCCAGGGCTTGGCTAAACTTATCGGTGAATAAAATTGCAGCTTGTTAGACATAAATTCCATGGGTCTAAATTCAGATGATGAGCAGGCAGAGGGAGCAGTAGAAGAGCAAAAGTAGATTCAGTCTTGGCTGAAAATCTAGCCACATGTGAATGGTATTATAGCCTAGTTCATTTTTTGCAAAAGCTAGAAGTCCCTCCAGGGTTTAGCTCAAGTCAAGCTCGTGCCATTAAATTCAAATCAACCAAATTCTGCATTAGTAAAAACCTGCTTTATTGGAAAGACCCATTAGGAATCCTCTTGAGGTGTCTAGATAAAGGACAATCTGTGGAAGTCATACACCAGTTCCATTATAGCATCTGTTGGAGGGCATTATTATTGGAAAACCACAGCTCACAAAATCTTGAGGGCTGGATATTATTGGTCTACTTCGTTCTCTGATGTGTTTTCTTTTGTAAAAGCTTGTGACAAGCGTCAGAGGTTTGTAGGAAGACAGCAGCTAAAATCTCTGCCCTTGAAGCCAGTACATGTCAATGGTCCCTTCCAGCAGTGGGGTTTGGACTTTATAGGTGATATCAACCCACATTCCAGTGGCCAACACGAATGGATCTTAGTAGCCACTGATTATTTCACCAAGTGGATTGAGGCTATACGCACTAAGAATGCCAATCATCAAGTTGTCATAAAGTTCTTGAATGAGAATATTTTCACTAGATTTTGTTTCCCAACCAAACTAGTCACTGATAATGCAACAAATTTCAAAGCAAAAGAACTGGTGGACATGACTGAGTCCATGGGCATTCAAGTAGTGCATTCAACCTCATATTATCCTCAAGGCAATGGCCTAGTAGAATCATCTAACTAAAGTCTGGTAAGGGTAATCAAAAAACTGTTAGAGGACAACAAAAAGAGTGGGGATTCCAAGTTGAAGTTTGCACTATGGGCTGATAGAGTTACCATCAAAAGGTCCATGGGGAATTCTCCATTGAAACTCGTTTATGGCGCTGATGTTATTTTCCCTATCCAGCTGATTCTCCTTGTGGCTAAATTCTTGCAAGAAGAAAAAGATGAAGAGAATGACATGGTCAGAAGAATGAATAACCTGGTTGAACTATAGCATATTAGAGAGCAGCTGGTTGAGAAGTCAAAGGCTCATCAGAAGGTAATCAAAGAAACCTTTGATAGGAAAGCAAAAGTGGACAATTTCCAAGTTGGTGATTGGGTGCTTAAATGGGATGCATTTAAGGAAAAGAGAGGTAATCATGGCAAGTTCGACTCCTTATGGACAGGTCCATTTGTCATCGTTCAAATTCAATAGAACAATACATTCATTCTACATAGTTTGGAGGGAGGAGATACTTTTGGTAGCCTAGTAAATGGGCGGTTCTTGAAACTTTATTTTGTTTAAGGATTTAAAGCCTTGTCATTGTAAATATGTTTTTCCAGTTTTTATTTCATTAAAAAATAGACTCCATGCCCAATGGAACACTAGAAGGAATATTTAACTTTTGTTTTACAGGAAAGGCATTAATCTGCGATCCTTGAAACCTCACAGGGAGGATTTTATCCCCAAAAGGAACCAATGTTAGCCTCGCTAGCAAAAGGCCCAAAATTTGATCCATATATGTTCTTAACGTTTCCAAAATTGCTTAAAATCATCCCATGGGATCCATATATGCTCTTGAAATCTTCAGCATTTTCTCAAGATTCACCCAAGGGTCAAAATCAACGCAAGAGGAGAGCCCCTGGAAGGGTGGAAATACACTATCGAGAGGGTAAAACACTCCAAAAACATCAAAAGACAAAAGTATTGCAAGCATAAACATGGAAACGCACAACCAACGTTAAATCTGGCCGATCAACGACCTAGATCTAGGCGGCTAATCGCAATCGGCCGAGTAGAGGGGACAATCTAACGGTGGGTCACATCAGCGGAGAGCATATGCTATATTATATAAAGGCCCGGGAATGAACGACTTGCGATTGCGATTTATCACATCGCTGATATCACATAGGCAATATTCTACGGGCAGGGCCTAGGCACAGGCATCTGTGAGACCCGATGGGCCAGACCCGACGTAATTATATGCGATATTTGATAACTTTTGAGGTCCATGCCAAACATTTTTAAAGCATTTTTCATGTATTTTTGTTGTATAAATGAAATACAAAGGGGAACAGGGGCCTTGCGATAGTGATGGAACCCGGATCTGATGGGCTTCATGAAGCAAAATATATATGTTTTCAGGTTCACAAAAGCCCATTTTTTAATGTTTTTGTCTGTTTTCATTGTTTAAACGAAATGTAATGGAACCTTTGGCCAGTGCCAATTGTGATGAAGCTCGGACCCGAAAGGGTTCGGGAAGTGGAATATATGATATTTGAAGTCCGCCAAAGTCATTTTTCATGATTTTTAGTGTTTTTGCCTTATTCCAAAATACACAGAGAAGGCGAGATTTATCATTGATGGCAGTGTTTTCTATTTAAAACAGAAATATACATTGTTTTCAATAGAGGTCCACCATAGGGTAGCACTGTTCTGCTATAACAGAAGCATGCATTGTTAAATCATTGGAAGGGCCACAACACATTGTATTCCGAAACAAAAAGATCAGAGAGCTCAGACAACGCAACAGCCACACCAACAAATGTTATGGAGCATCTTTGGCATAGGAGAACTCCAGACAACGCAAAAAGCCACCAAAAATATCTGAAAGTAGTTACTCTGCTGTCAGAAGCAGAAAACTCCGATCCCATGCTTGCCTAGAGGGCATCAAATCAGTTAACAATGCATATCAAGAAAATTAAGACTCCGAGCCTCTTAGAGATCAGGAGCATTGTAAACACGCTATAAATAGTTAAAAGTAAGATGTAACAGAGGTTCAACTTCTGGAGATTATTTCTCCTCTGTTCCTTCAAGCTTCTCATCTTCATTCTAGCAATATAAGCTTCTTTTGCCATTATTTGTTCAAAATCCATTATCTTTGTTGTTCCATGCTTGCACTTGAACAGTTTGTTCATGTTTTCTTTGTGTCTAAGGCCAGATAACTTTCATCTTACCTCTGCTTTGATAAACTAGATTTGTAAGCTTCTTTGCTGCCTATATCTAGCCATCCATATGTGGTCATATATGCATCTGCTAGTACAATCAGTATTCTCTTTTGCTGCTTGTAGCTATCCATTCATTTATGTTTATGTATGCAATCTGCTAGTACAGTCAATATTCTCCATCTATTCATTGAATCTATAAATTATTGAGCATTAGTGGTCTAAAGCCTTGTATTGGTGAGAGTGTTCATGCATGTCTTGAGTGACAATAGAGCTGAAATGGTTATCTGACTTGATCCAAACCATCATCCATTTTGATAGTTCTGAGAACAATATCGAAGATTATATGTTACCGGCATATCCGAGATGCAACCTAGGAGAGTTTCCTAGAGTGATAACAAGTGCAACAATGAAAATAATCGAAAGTGAATAATGAATGGAAAACCCTTCTATTTATAACAAAATATTGAGTTATCCTCGAATAATGAGCAATAATAAAATATTATTAACCCTATTCTTGGAATAACCACTTGGAATATTTTATTATATTTGGTTAGGAGGGAAAAAGTATTTAAACTTTTATTTAGAAATAATAAATAAATAAATAATTATTTATCATCTCAAGAAACTGGTTAAGGAATAATAAACAAATAATGATTTATTTAATTATTCCTAAGGGATTTAGTCAAGCTTGACAAAGAATAATAATTAATTAGTGATTAATTAATAATTCTAAGAGAAAAATAAGATAATTAATGATATATCTATTTATTTTTCATAACTGGGTCAAATATGACAAGGAATATTAATTAAACAATGGTTTAATTAATTATTCCTAGAAGATAATTAGATAAATAGTGACTTATTTAATTATTCTTCATGGGTTCAATTATAAATTATTTAACAAATGTGGTTTATTAAGTAATTTCTCACAGTGAAAGGAATTTTAATATGGTAAAATTGGATTTACATGGTGTACTTCAATCCATTTAGTAAATTAGGTTAGATGATCAATTTTTTTGTGATAACAACGAGAAAGCAAATGAACCAAACCAAGTCAGCAAGAAAGCAAACATGCAAACCAGAAAGAAAATACAAGAAAGAAAGCAAATACTACTCCTACTCCTACACTAAATAGTCAGGTTTATGTGAAATGAAATTTCTAGTGAAGCCACCATAGGCATACCCAACTTGCAACCATAAATATACAAGCGATTAAGACAAATAAAAAGTAGTGTGCAACATAAAAGACAAAAACTTGAAAAACTTGCACATGAGAGAGAAGGTCTCAGCTGTGGGCAGAAAGATGTGTCACAACCACCCAACACACATGCTTACCTCTTTGGTGACTACCGTTTTTCAATAAACCTCAGAGGGCTTTTATGAGTTTGTGTTCTTCTCCACCAAGTTTCTTAGCGAGTGCGAGGAAGGATTGAAGCTTTTTAACTACAATATGACATGCTAAGTAAGATTGTTCCATCCATTCAATGATTGGATCATAAAATTTGTAATGGCTGCTTTGAAAGAATCGTGATCTTTGAGAATATAGGTTCTCGATTCGAGAGAGGGGATCATGATGCGAATCTAGTACGGATAGATAGATCTGATCGTTCTGGATGGTCATACCAAGATAGTGAGAACCTGCGATAGCCATTAGTGCAGGCCGAAGTGCCTTGCCTTCCTGACAAAATTCTGAGGAGAAAGATGTTACACGATGAAGATCATAGTGCACAAAGCGACTGTCATTGGATGTACTGTTGGGAAAATGATAAACTGCATGACAGTCACCCAATATAGAAGAAAGATCAGACGAGTTGGTCGAGATGCCATATTCCTAGTTTGACATGAACAAAGAAGATTTTTGAACAATCTTGCGAATGCTCTGAACGATGGAACCAAGTTCACTATGTGCTAGATATGACATAACACCCACCTGCAACTAGTGAAAAATTGCGCATGCATCATGGTCATCACAAGAATGTAGGAAGGATGTCAAAATTATGATTTTGTGAAGCCAGTTGGGGTGTGGTGAAATGAGAGGAACTTGATTTTCATGATAGATTGTGTGCTTGTCATCACACAGGGAGATTGCCGGTGTGATGAACAGGTAGATTTGAAGTGCAAGATTTGCAAGAAGACCAAGGAGATGATCATGAGAGAGAAAATATGATAAGTATGATTCTGGGCAAAGATAGTCTTTGAGATGATCAACTTCATAGTGCCATAATTGCATGAGAGATGGACACTCCTAACTCGAATCGGATGTAAGAGAAGCGCATGAAGACAGACACTCTATAACAGACTTGTGGGTTTGGTCATTAGTGAATATTTGAAATTTTTAAATATCACACCTGGAATAGTAAATATGTTTTACACAGGGATCCACGTCAAGTGAAACCATATGGATAGATGGATTCTGCGTGAGAAACTATATTTGATCTGGTTCGAGGGGACTACTAGAGTCACAAGGTCCTGACATAACCATCAATGGACATTGAAGTGCCTCGACTCCCTGACACGTCCCAAAGCTTTCTAGAATTGAAAATTTTCATTTTGAGATGTGAACCAGATCATGCAATGCTTGAGGATGGTTGTTGTTGTGGATTTCAAAACTTCTCTTAGGATGGTAGCCATCTCTGTTACAGGCCTCATCAAATTTTCTAGCTTCAGCAAGCTGACTTGACAAGTTGTCTTCATGCAATGCATAATATGATGACGAGTGGGAAGAGTCCTGTGCGTTGAGACTATTCTCATCTTGGACAACCTCACTGCTGGGTATCGATTGAGGATATAACTCATCATATGAATAAGAATGATAATAGGGAGTATCTCTGTCACATGTAGATGCATTGTGAATGGTAGGACACATGGGCAAGTGAGGTGAAAATGAAGTTTCTATATGTACATATACTTTGATCGGTGCACATTCTAGATCTAAGTTAGAGTGTACATGGGAGTACAACAGATCACAGGTTGATTGAAAGAATTAATTGTGCATGATGTTTCACCAAGATTAGCAAATTGAGAATCCTTCAAGAATGGAATCTCATTGTCTTGATGTGAACCATTTTGAAAGATAGAAGAGGAATTGATTATGTCTTCACCTTCTTGCTTCCCCTTTGTATAATGATTTTGCCTTGCAAATGACTACAACTTGAGCAAGCAACTTGAGAATCAAGAGAATGCACGTAGCTAGCTTGTGAAGCAGATTGATCAAGCGGGTCATGGCAAAAGGAGTCATGGCTTGTAGATGATGGAGGATAACAGAGACGCAGATTAGACTCAAGACATGGGTTACGAACGAAAATGTCCTTTTGTGGAATGGAGGAATGAGTCTTTTCCATAGGATTTCTTACCCATTCTAGAATTTCCTCCATTGGAGTGGGAGATGACTAAGAAGATGGGTTGGGAACATGCTGCACAGCTTTCTCAGTTTTGTGACTACTGCAACGGGGTACCCGCTGTGCAGATTTATTAGCTTTGTGAACACTTTAAGGGGGCACCTACTTTGAGACTGGAAAGGGAGGAGGACAAGGAAAAAATGGGGTTGTGGGCTCCTCCTATACAAACTAAGGGGACTCATGGTCCACAAGAGTCGAGGGAGAAGGGAAATTAGGAGGTTCACCATATCAGGAAACATGGACCAAGCGTTTCAAATTTTGTCTCATAGAGTCAAGGTCTACAAACCATTTAGGGATTGTGTGATAGAGGTGAAGGAAGCGGGTGGAAAAGTCCTCAACTGATTTTCCAGACTTCATTCTTAAATGAAAGATTCTTTCATAGACATCTTGGTGGTTACACTTATCGAAGGCTTGATGGAGCTCCTTTAGGAAAGTGAGAAGGAAATGGATGGAAGCAGGTGGCAAGGTATGACACCACCGATTAGCACGACCTTCAAGGGTGAGGAATAAAAATACACAAACAATCTCTTCACTATCAATTTCATGAGATTTGCAGAAATGAAGAAAATCATAAATGTGCTTGGTTACTGATGTTCTGTCCTCACCATAAAAAATTAACAAGGACAAGTGACCGAGAAGCTCATTAGGGATTGACAGTGGATTAAGGGAGAAATGAGAGAAACACCCTAGGAGCACGAATTGTGTATGATCCATTTGGTAAGAGATTTACACCATATGTAATGGGCTCAGCTTGTCATTTGGCCCTCCTTGTAGCACCATAAATGTTGATGTGTTGGATATGCTAACATTGAGGGGATCTCCTCAGTATGAAGTCCCATCTGTTATAATGGCTCGGTTGCCATTATATTAAAGATTTTCCTTATCTCTTTCTTCTCAGCACATGGGAGTGGTTTTCTTTGTCTTTCAATAGTGAAGTTCGCGTGCCTGGTGAGTGCTTAGTGTCGCTTGTGTCAAGGTTATTTCACTACAGATAGATAGGGTGAGGGTGAGTCTCAAGTTGAAAGGGAATAGTCCCAAATCTGTTAGAGACACACTACATAACAGGACATGCGCAGCTTCTGGCGGAGTATTCCACACAGATGTCGTAGTTACAAACACAAGGTGAGCAGATATAACGTACAACACCTAGCGGAATAGTCCACACAAGTGTGACGATCATTATACCGAGTTTACGAAAATGAGACTATCGAGTGTTCGACAGAATAGTCCACACGAGTGAGATAGCGTTAACAAATGGTACAACACATTTCCAATAGCATATGTACTAAAACAATCGTAATAGTTCAACTGTCTTAATACAGGTTAAAGAAACATGCATTACAAGCGTCCAAATAGTAGTCTTACAAACGAATGCAGTACATGTGTGAAAATGTGTTGGCCTGTTAACATGCTTCTGAATCAAGTGAAAGTTCCAAGACACATCGATACACCATTACATCACTAACCCCAATAGTGGGGCATTGGAGTCACTGCTCGCTCCTTAAAGAAAAGACTAAAGACTATCAAGGCTATTTGGGAGGAGCCAAGGTGAAAAGTATTTTCCATGTAAGAATGAGGGGTATATATAGCCAAGGGTGAAACTGACCCATGTGACTATTTGACTTCCCTCATGACTGTTTGACTTACATGAACATTACATGACTTTTCAACTTTACATTTGGGTCTCTTGGGCTTCCACATTACATTACATTGATTACAATAGTATGGCCCACAATAGTGATGTGGTCAAGATGACTCATGACATAACTCAACACGACAATGTTGGTATGTTCATGATGATGGTGGTGTCCATGTCAAGCTGTAGTGTAGCTGTGTTATGAGTGTGATCTTGGCGTATCATAGCTTCACCTCTACATGGTAAGGTGTGTGGAGTCTTCGATGGTCTTGGTGTTAGCTTGATGTTGCATGTTCAAGTATCCCCTTCACAGGCACTTAGCATGATTCAAGTGTTCATCCGTTCGTGAACAAGTCTCGTAGCATGTGCTCCTTGTTCATCCCGTTTGTCATCACATCATGTATTACCCATGTACCTGTATATGCAATCACTCATGATGAGATGACATCAAATCCAAAAATATCCTAGCCTATGATGATGCATCATCTTTCATTTTCGGGTGCAGGTGACCGGGAGAGAGGACAAGGCTCTAAAACTGCGCAGAGCACATTTTAGGCCAGGATGCAGGCTCCAAGGCATTGTCAAGGAAAATTGTGCAGAAGTCACTGGGAGGATGAGATGAGAAGTTTGGAACACTAGCTACCATCTGCGGGATCTGGCTTGGTTGGAGGGGAGAACTGCAAAAATTTTCTAGGGAGGCAATGTACATAGTAGGGATGACACTGGTAGTGAAAATTGCACAGATTCTCTAGGGAGGCTGGCAGTGGGCTACAGGAGCTTGCTGGCCTACAGGACATCTCTGCATAGTTTCTGGGTTGAGCGGGGTGTCGGGCAGTTGGAGGACAATCCAAGAAAACTACAGAGTGTTTAGGAGGAGCAGTGATCCAGATTTAAATAGGAATGCAACAAATTACAAAAATAATCATAAATACAGAGATGTGTAAAAAATAATACTTCATTTCATTAATGTAAAATATTGAAATATGCTTACTAACAGAAATGGAAATAAACTAGCTAGGGCGATGGTAGCTTATCTCTAAGAAGAGAAGTGGCGGCTACATGCCTCTAAACTATCTTATAATGAGGCTCAAAGGCCTATTTATTCTTGAGAAACAATGGAAAACCCTAAACATCCAAAAACCTAACCCTAGGAGATGCCAAACTATGGGCCTCATTTTGGGTAAATTGGTACATCAACTTCCCGAGGTCGTAACTTTGGCATATGATCTCCGTATGACGTGCATAATACCTTGTTAGAAAGATCTATCTGAGGACTAAAACTTTTGGATGAGAAACATTGGTCCATGGAACCATGTTGCTCCCATTTTTCCAAAAAGAAAAATGTCATTTAGGGCCTCAAAACGACTTCGAAAGTTCAGGACCTGAAAAACTGCTAAAAATAGTAAACTCTGCTACAATTAAGGAAACTGAAAAATTGAAAGACATAGATGTGGGGGTCCAAGTGGAATAGGCGAGTGACCAATAACATCCACCTGGATCATTCCTCCCCCCTTAGGAAGAAATGGTCCACATTACGTTGAGTTCCTCCATGAGATGAGGAAACTTCTACTGAACATGGTCCCTGGTGAGCTGTTCTGCAACCTTTGATGTGTCTAGTAATGGTGGGAATCATGGTCGAGGGTGGTTCACATTAAACACTCGGTGCAAGTGAAGGAATGGGGGAATGATGTGCTCCAAAGCATTGTTTCCCATAGCCTTGGTAATGGTGTAAGGACCATATCAGAGTGGTCTGAGCTTCTAATGGGCTCTTGTAAGGCGTTCTTTCTGCAGATGCAACCAGATTTTGTTGCCCACTTGAAACTTGTGTGGTACTTGATGCTGATCATGTCGCTACTTTTACTTGGTATTTTCTAGAATGGAGTAGCGACATATCAACCCATTGGGTAGAGGTTCTCTAGGAGTCAGATTGAAGGAATGCTTGACCTGACAGTGCAATGGTACCCCTATGGGTGAGGAGAATATGTTCTTGTATTCTTTCGTGACCGTATCCCTTTGCTACTACTTCTGCATGGAGGAAGCCTTCGTGGGGGTCATGGATGTGATGAGGATCTTCCCCTAACTTTGGGAGTGAACCAGACAGAGAATGAATTTCCTAGTCTAGGAGATGAGCTTGTTGCATTTCTTAGCAGAGATCAAAGAAGCAGTGGTAGGTGGGGTTACCTCTAGTATCCTGTATAATGTATTACACAAAGAAATAATAATAGCATGAAGCCTTGAATCATACATAGCATGTCGCCTCCACAAGTATGGTTGGACTAATAATACATCACAAACATCAAGCAATGTAGCATCATACAATACCTCATCTCTGAAGGGCTTGATGTTGTAGGGAAGGTGACATTGCTAGCGAACTCAGAGATCTCGTCCTTGGTGAAGCCACCTAATGTTGTATGGTTGAAGGTGTGGTATGGTTGGTAATCCCAGCTGCTTCACAACCTTTACTAAAATGAGGTTCTTTTGGCTCCCACTATCAACAATGAATTGCAGCGACGAACCCTTCACCCACATCTGTGAGTGGAAAAGACGCTCCCCCTCCTTTGGATCTTTGGGCTCATTCTTCTGGATATTTGTGGTGGCAACAGTGGCGCTAGGCTCCGCATTAATGATTTTCTTCCCTTTTTCATGCCCCTTATCAGGTTTTGACTCAGGGTCGAACATGCATTTGATTTTGAAGCCTTCAACTCAGCCACCAGCAACTGCTTGGAAGGGAAAATTTTAAGGATGAAAATTTGTCTTAAATTTTAGAAAACTTGGCGAATCTTACAAGTCTCCAAATTGCAAGTTATAAAATGTTTGTTGATATATTTGTAAAAATATGACAATTTCTAATAGTTATATATGTAATCTTTATAAAATTTCAGCAATTTTTAAGGTAAAATAATTTTATACTATAAAATTTGGGTGAATCATCATTAGGAGAAAATGGAAATTGGCAAATATGCTTTTTTGAAAAACCATGGAAAATTAGCCCACTTGTGAATATTAGCCCCTAAAATTTTCCATGCTACTTGGTCCGACACTCACTTGTGTTATGCGTGGGGCTCTTAAGGAACTCACACCACTTTCATGTGTCCTTCGTTGACTTTGTGGTGTTGTTCTTTTCTTGTAGCTTTGATGGGTTGTCTTGGGTCACCCCGCCTTGGCTTTGTCCTTTTTTCTTTGTATTTGTAGATCTAAAGTCTCACTTCTTTTGTTTAAACTTCTCGTCAATCTTGACAATGTATTGGTATGCCATGCCAAGTGAGGAGATGTTCAGGAACTCCATCTCATCCTGGATGTACCTGTGTAGGTAGCCATGGTATTTGAGTACCAAATGCAGCTCAGAATCCTTGATACCCAACTTTGTGTGAAGGGTATGAAAAATATTTGTGAACTCCAGCACATCTTGGTCCCTTCCTTGCCGCAGTAGTGGTCCACTTTATGTATTTGTCCTCATAGCTCTTGACAAGGTAGTACTGCTCCTTGATGGCATCCCAGAATGAATTCCAAGTGGGTGTGGTTGAAAATAGTGAGCCCATACTTTCATCCTTCTACTTGTAGTAGGTTTCCCACCAATCTTTGACGCGAGGGGCTACTTTGAGAAGTGCAAAAGTGATATTTTCCCGGATGAAAAAATCATGAACAAAAAAATAACCATCTAGCAGATTTAACCATTTATCTACCTCATTTGTGCCTATCTGACCCTCGAATATGGGGATTTCAAAGTTAACTTGTACCTTAAAGGGTGTGGCATTTCCAGAGTAGTTGTTGGAAGAAAATGCATCTCCCTTGGGTAGCCTCTGAAGGATCTGGGCAAAGTTTTCCATCATCGCATTCCTTTGTCGCTCGAGGGCTTCTTCTAGCATGATTTTGATAGGATCTCATACCCCCTCGTCTTTATTTTCGTCTGCCATGGGAGGCTATCAGGATTTACGAGGCTAGTCTTGTAGAGGTTCGACAAGTTCAAGCTCTAACTCCTTATATCTCGACCTCGTTGGGGACATGCAAAGAAAAACAGAGAAAGAGCAGACTGCTCTAATACCACTAATCCGGATTTAAATAGGAATGCAACAAATTACAGAAATAACCATAAATATAGAGATGCAGAAGAAATAATACTTCATTTCATTAATGCAAAATATTGAAATATGCTTACAAATAGAAATGGAAGTAAACCAGCTAGGGCGATGGTAGCTTATCTCTGAGAAGAGATGTGGCGGCTACATGCCTTTGAAATATCTTACAATGAGGCTTGAAGGCCTATTTATTGTTGAGAAATAATGGAAAACCATAAACATCCAAAAACCTAACCCCAGGAGATGAAGCGCCAAACTATGGGCCCTGTTTTGGGCAAATTGGTACATCAACTTCCTGGGGTCGTATCTTTGGCATACGATCTCCGTTCGACATGCAATACCTCATTAGAAACGTCTATCCATGGACTACATCTTTGGGATAAGAAACATAGGTCCATAGACCCATCTTGCTCCCAGTTTTCCCAAAAAATGTCGTTTAGGGCCTCAAAATGGCTCCGAAAGTTCAAGACCAGAAGAACTGCTAAAAATAGTAAACTATGCTACAATTAAGAAAATTGAAAAAATAACAGAACTATAGAACTACACAAATTTCAGGGATGGTGCAGTGATAGGCACCAAGTGCCTATCCTTCATGTCTGCACAATTTCTTCAGTCAGCGAAGGAGGGTATGTTGGAAGCTTCTGCACAATTTTTTGGAGGAGTGAAGCCTAGGGTCACTAGCGAGTCAAACTCTCTGGTTGACCAGTGGGTGGTGTAGATTAAGATGGCTTGCTGAGACTGCACCGTCCTGGGTGACAGTAATTCAGGTTGATTCCAAGATTGCATAGTGTAGACTTCCTAGGAGGTTGCCGCAAGCTCTGTGCAATTCTAGGCAGCAATACATGATCACTGAGGGCTGAGACTGAACAGTGCAACTCAACAGAGGTCCGACTATTGGAGGATGGTCTATTCGACAAATTTTCAGCAAAATAACTAAGTGTGTGAGTGAGTGAACTTGTGCATACATTACCTCGAACCAACAAGACAATATGTTCAGTGTGACTGACCAACGGGTGTGAGTGACAAGCGTTACACTTGAAATAGATCATTGAATGACTGCGACGACACTTGCATGAAATTGCATACAAATTTGTGTGTGAGTGTGACAGATGCTTACATAGTGAATACAATTTGTACACACGAAGACGAACCATGAACATAGCCAGAACATGATTGCAAGCATGGCATTGTGACCAACATACTAAAAGATGTCTGATGAATGGTCAAGTGAGGAGGGTGTAAAGACTCAACACAAGCTCATGGGATGATCTCGAGTGTTTGTAAACATCAAGGAAAAACCAAAGGAGGCTCCGAAATTGGATGCAGGCCACAATTTTGGAGGGTGTTATAGGCGCTACAACATACTCAAATACTTCATGTGCAAGATGTGCATCATGTCTTCTGAAGTCTCAACATGCAGTGATCCCTCTCGTTATTGCACTATGCGAAGGTCTGTGGTGAGCTCTATTGCTAAGGCTATCTTGCTTTCTTTCTTCATGCTCACTTGTCCAACACTCGCTTGAATAATCCCTGTCTGGACCTACAATTCCCTCAGGCCCTGTTGCACCTTGTCCAACGTTTGATGGTACTGGTCCTCAATGTGGCTCCAAATATTCTTTGTTGCATTACAGACCACATCATCGATGTAATCTAGGTACCTCCCCGTGAGGACCATTGGTGTCATGCTAGTAGACTTGTCATACTTTTTCTTCTTACGCGGTCCCATGAAACTCCACTTTTGCCTCTTTTTGACAATGAATGTGGACTCCAAGTCTCCGCCCCCTTCGTCTTCACCCTTTGTCTGGACCCCTTCATTGGTTCTCTCTGTTTCATATTCATCAAGGTTAGTTGTGGCATGTGATGTGGTGGCATATTTCTCCTTTGTCACTTCCGTCTCTTTGGCAGAGACCTTCTCTTTTGGTGCTTCCCTCTCCTTGGTAGAAGCCTCCTTTTGCTACGTGGCCTTTTCCTTTGTCTCATTCTTTTCCTTCACGGAAGCCTTATGTTCTTCCTTCTTCTTCTCTTTTTCTATTGCCATCGCAGCTGTGGTTTTATCTTCTTCACCTTAGGCAACCTTATTGCTACCTGCACTCGCATAATATGGGGTGAGCAAGTTGCTCATCCATTTACTGATGACCCCATATTCATCTTCGGCGACCAAGTAGTGAAACTTCTGCCCTGTGCCCGTGGTATATTTCTTCGCATAGATAAATAGATTATGGAACGTTTCCTTGAAATCAGTGACATTCACATATTGGGCATGCAAGCTTGGGGATAACCGTGGCTGCTTGTTAATCACCATCCTCAAATCCAATTCAAACATGACCCAAAATAATTTTGTCTCCATTACGCGCATAGGGTCCTTCATCGCCCACAACAAGGTTAATTTGGATGCCTGACATAGGTCTTTATCATGCTGCAGGAATTGGATTCCTTCGATGTCCTCCATGCCACTAGCGCAATTAACAAAAGTAACCACACATAGTGGAATGCTTTGCCCTTGTCCTGGGCCTAACGACAATCTTCCAAAAACTCATGACATAAATATTTAGCCCAATTATATTGGATTCTCTTGGCACACTGTGTAGCCAGATTTACCACTTGCACTAGCACTTCATCGATGTGACATTTCCTCATGATATTTTCAGCCAATATTTGTGCAGTGAACTACACCACAACATCTGATATGGAACTAATTGCACAACCCCATGACTTCTTCACCAATCCTAAGTCGCTCTTCATCTAATCTACAAACTCCTTCTCCTGCAATTTTTCTGCGAGAGCATCCGTAGGGTCTATTCCTTGATATGGAAACAATGTTATCTAGTGAATCAACATATTAGTGATTTGGATGGGCTCTCCCAACTAAAGGCACCCATCATGAACCAACGTCAATAATTGACACACACAAACAATATTAATGGTGCTGCTGTTGAAATGTGACACCAATAATATATTGAGCAGCCTCGTGCAATAAAGTTTAACCACCCATTTCATTGGCTCAAGTCGTTTAACATCCAACTCCTTAAAATACACCTTCTTCAAGTATTTTCTCAGTTCCAGCTACGGGAACTTCATGTGATCCCCCAGGTCCCAGTCATCTATCTTCAAATACAGTATTCGGGCTAGCATATTTCCCTAAAAAGGTACGTTTTCTAGTAGTAATGGTGTGGAGACCATGAACTTTGCTAAATCTAGGTCTTTAGGAACCTTGGTTGTAGATTTCCTCGGTGGTATATATGGTGGTAGCCAAGTTGTCAACTCGGCTTCATTAGCATCAATCTCTTCAATCCCCATGGTGAGCTCTTCTTCATCTAAGTCCAGGGGTTATATCGGCTGCTTGGTTCTATCCATCTTTCCCTTTTGTCTTACCTCCGTTCAATTTTTTCATGGAGATTTCCACACCGATGGTTGCTAGGGTTTCTTCTACTTCTTTTCTCCTTTCGTAGAGGTAGATGGTTTAGGTCTCAACAACCTAGGCAATTTAGTAGGAAAATTTGTAGGCACGGGTTGGGTCAGCTCAGGGCGAGTTGTCTTCATTCTTTCCAGGAATATTTCACACTACCAATCAGTTAAATTCCCAAATCCTAGTTGTAAAATATTCTCTCTAAGTATTTCCCAATCTTCTGCAGACATACAACAATTCTCTAGGTGCAAACTAAAGTGCAAAAGATCAAGGAAATTTCCCAAGAAGAAATATGTTTAAATGTTGAGTGGGATGTTGTATTTATAACACAATTTGAATTCAAATCCATCCATTCCCTCCAGATTCGTGTCATTAATGCGTTTTTGGTGGCAGATTTCCAGAGATATGCTCCTTAAATGCTCTTCCCTCACTCCCTTTAATGAAAAAAATTTCATCCAATAATCCACAATGCTTCCAACAATCACTTTTTGGCTAGGTTACGTGGGACCCACCATTCTAGCATAGCTCCTTCACCGCAACTCTCCTATGTGCCTTCTCTTGATTTGTCACGTGGTCCATTCACTTTACCAAACTGTCCTTTTGGTAGTGTAGTTTATTGTCCCACACTCCCTTGCAACTGCCTGGAGTACTAAGACTATCCTGCATCCATATAGTCATTGCGTAGGGGAGGAATCACCCCTATAAAAATTTAACCGACTCCCATTGAACTTTCCTGGAAATAACTCCCCGTTCAGCTTTGCGAGCTAAATTACACCTCCATCCATAATATCCTTGATGATATAGGGCCCCATCCAATGCATTTGGAACTTTCCTAGAAACCTCATGAACTTACTATCATACAAAAATACCAAATCTCCACTCTTAAAGGTGCGTTGCTTAGTATGGCAATCATGCCATGCCTTTTCGTGATCCTTTTGAGCTTGTTGATGAAAACCGAAAAAAAAAAACTATCTTCTTCCAACTCAACTATTTGTGCGAGGTGTTCTTCCATGATATCTCGATCGGACATATCTGTAATTGTAACTGTTATCACTCCAAGAAACTCTCCTAGGTCGTAGCTCAGAGATGTCTGATAACATATAATCTTCAATATTGTTCTCTAAACTATTGGAATAAATGATGGTTTGGATCAAGTTAGATAACCATTTTAGCTCTATTCTCACTCAAGGCATGCATGAACACTCTCACCAATACAAGGCTTTAGACCACTACTGCTCAATAATTTATAAATTTAATGGATAGATGGAGAATACTGATTGTACTAGCAGATTGCATACATAAACATAAATGAATGGCTAGCTACAGGCAACAAAAGAGAATACTAACTGTACCAGCAGATGCATATATGACCACATATGAATTGCTAGCTACAGGCAGTAAAGAAGCTTGCAAATCTAATTTATCAAAGCAAAGATAAGATGACAGTTATCTGGCCTTAGACACAAAATAAAACATGAACAAACTGTTCAAGTGCAAGCATAGAACAACAAAGAGAATGGACATTGAACATATAATGGAAACAGAAGCTTATATTGCTAGAATGAAGATGAGAAGCTTGAACGAACAGAGGAGGAATAATTTTCAGAAGTTGAACCCCTATGACATCTTACTTTCAGCTATTTATAGCCTGTTTACAATGCTACTGAGCTTTCTAGAAGGCTCGGAGTCTCAATCTGCCTGATATGCATTATTAACTAATTTGATGCCCTCTAGGTAAGCATGGGATTGGTGTTTTCTACTTCTGACAGTAGAGTAACCGCTTTCATATATTTTTGGTGGCTTGTTGTACTGTCTGGGAGTTATCCTGTGCTGGAGATTCTCCATAACATTTATTGGTATAGTTGTTGCGCTGTATGTGTTGTTGATTCTCCCTGATCTTATTTGATTCGGGTTGCAGCATGCTGTGGCCCTTCTCTTTCCCTTTCCAGGCTCCTGTTTCCCAGCAATATGTCTCCTAGATTTTGTTATATGGTGGAATGGGTCTTTGAGCCTTGATAATCCCTTTAAATGGCCCCGTTTTGTTAACACATGATTGTTTTTCTATTTTAAACAAAAAATGCAGTGACACTGTGAAAATCCTGCCCACCTTTGTCCTTTTCAGACTTAAGAAATAATTAGAAATAGCTTATTCTCCTCTTGGGTCTACATTTGCAGTGACAACACATCTCCACCATTGATCTGGGAGTCCCAAATCCAATGATGATGATCCATTTCGGGCACCTCTTTTGTACTGGAGTCTCTCCTCGTCTTAGACATGTGGCAATAGTTGTATGGCATCGGGCAGAGCTCGGACTAAACCACTTACTGCCCACAGCCCGCCTAAAATCCTGCATGTTTTGTGATTTTTCCTTCATATTGGAAATATGTCGAAACATTGAAAATTTATGAAAAACAGCCCTGGCAGATTTCAAATATCATATATTCCACTTCCTGGACCCTTTCGGGTCCGGGGCTCATCGCAATCGCATTGGCCAATGCTCCCTTCGTATTTTCGTTATACAACGAAAATACATGAAATACATTAAAAATGGGCCTTCCGCGGACTTGAAAATATATCCACTTTTCTTCCTAAAACCCTTTCGGGTTCGGGCTATATCGAATTGGTGCTATCCCTGTTTCCCTTTGTATTTTGTTACATAATGAAATACACAGGAAAATACATTAAAAATAGCCTAGGCGTGGAATTCAAATATTATCAAATATTGTATTACATAACTGTCGGGTCTGGTTATCGCATCACAAATACATATGTGCATAAGCCTTGACCCTTGGTATAGTGACGATGAGATAAATCACAATCGTGAGTCGCTCAATCCTCAAGCCTCTATATATATAACATATGCTCCTGCTGATGTGACCCGTCGATCTAATCATCGGCGATCGCTAATTGGCGGTGTCATGTTCCCGCCTTTAGACTGTCCCCTCTGCTCGGCCAATTGCGATTAGCCATCTAGATCTGGGCCATTGATCGGCCAAATCTAATGGCGGCTATTCATTCATTGTTTAAGCCTATGTTTGTGGGTTTTTCATGGTTTTTTAAGCATTTTTGCCTCCCGATAGTGTATTTCCGCCCTTCCAAGGGGCTCTCCTTTTGCACGGGTTTTGATCATTGGATAATCTTTAAGAAACAATTGAAGACTTCAAGAGCATAAATTGATCATTGGAATGATTTTAAGCAACTTTGGAGACTCTAAGAGCCTATATGGATCCATTTGTGGGCTTTTTGCCAGCAAGGATAACACTGGCTCTTTCTGGGGATGAAATCCTCCCTGTGAGGTTTCGAGGATCACAGATCAATGCCTTTCCTGAAAAAACAAATTCAAATCTTCCATCTAGTGTTCCATTGGGCATGGAGTCTATTTTACAAAAAAAACTGAAAAAAACATATTTACAATGACAAGGCTTTTAAAGCCTTAAACGAAATAAATTTTCAATAACCGCCCATTTATTGAGCTACCAAAAGTATCTCTTGCTTCCAGACTGTGCAGAATGAATGTATTGTTCTGCTGAACTTGAGCGATGACAAATTGACCTATCCATAAGGAGTAAAACTTGCCATGATTACCTTTCTTTTCCTTAAATGCATCCCATTTAAGCACCCAATCGCCAACTTGGAAATTGTCCACTTTTGCCTTCCTGTCAAAGGTTTCTTTGATTTTCTTTTGATGAGCTTTTGACTTCTCAACCAACTGCTCTCTGATCTATTGTAGTTCAACTAGGTTATTCATTCTTCTTACCATATCATTCTCTTCATATTTTTCTTCTTGCAAGAACTTAGCTACAGGGAGAATGAGATGGATGGGGAAAATAGCATCAACACCATAAACCAGTTTGAATGGAGAATTCCCTACAGAATTTTCGATGGTAACTCTGTTAGCCCATAGTGCAAACTTCAGCTTGGAATCCCAGCTCTTTTTGTTGTCCTCTAACAGCTTTTTGATCGCCCTTACTAGGTTCTTGCTAGATGATTCTGCCAAGCCATTGCCTTGAGGATAATATGAGGTAGAATGCACCACTTGAATGCCCATGGATTCAGTCATGTCTGCCAATTCTTTTGCCTTGAAATTTGCTGCATTATCAGTGACTATGTTGGTGGGGCAACCAAATCTAGTGAAAATATTCTTATTTAAGAACTTTATGACAACTTGATGATTGAAATTATTAGTGGGTATAGCTTCAATCCACTTGGTGAAATAATCAGTGGCTACTAAGATCCATTTGTGTTGGCCATTGGAATGTGGGTTGATCTCACCTATAAAGTCCAAGCCCCACTGTTGGAAGGGACCATATTAGCTTTAACGGCAGATATTTTAGCTACTGTCTTCCTACAAACCTCTAGCACTTGTCACAAGCTTTTACAAAAGAAAACACATCAGAGAATAGAGTAGGCTAATAATATCCAACCCTCAGGATTTTGTGAGTTGTGGTTTTCCAATAATGATTCCCTCCATAGATGCTAGAACGGAACTAGTGTATGACTTCCACAGATTGTTCTTTATCTATACACCTCAAGAAGATTCCTGATGGATCTTTCCAATAAAGTAGATTTTTATCAATATAGAATTTGGTTGATCTAAGTTTAATGGCATGAGCTTGACTTGAGCTAAGCCCTGGAGGGACTTCTAGCTTCTGCAAAAAATAAACTATGTTGTAATACCATTCACATGTGCCTAGATTTTCAGCCAAAGACTGATTATGCTTTTGCTCTTCTACTGTTTCCTCTGTTTGCTCATCATCTAAATTTAGACCCATGGAATTTATGTCTAACAAGCTACAATTGTCTTGAACCATAAGTTTAGCCAAGCCCTAGCCTTTGACAAGCTTAGTGGGCTTCACCTCTATGTTAAACAGTATGAATTTTGCAATCCATTTAGCTCTCTTCCCATCGATACCTGGCTGAGTTAAGACATATTTTACTGAAGCTGAAGGTACATATGCAACTACTTTGAAATGCAAAATAGAGCATAAGCTTGTTTTTCAATAAGGTCATACCTTAGTTCAGCATCCCTTAAAGTTTTTCTGAAAAAGGCCATGGCGTGCTCTATGCCTTCATCATTTTTCTGCAACAAAATTGCTACAAGTGTATCATAAGAGGCAAAAATGAAGATACAGAACTCCTTAGTGTAATATGCGTTGATTAGAGTGGGAGCTTCCATGATAGCTTGCTTGATGGCTTTGAAAGAGCTTCTTGAAGCATCTGTCCATTTTATTTCTAATCCTTTCTTCAGCATGGAAGTGATGTGCTTTACAAGCTCTGCAAAGTTTGGAATGAACCTCCTTACAAAGTTATCTTACCCAAGAAGGATTGAATGCCCCTTTTTGACCTTGGGATGGACAATGTCTGAATGGCTTGAACCCTTGCTGGATCAATCTTCACAGCTTCAGTAGAAACAATATGTCCTAGAAGTTTCCCTTCTTCTAGAGCAAACTGTGACTTCTTTGGGTTCACTGAAATTCCAAACTGTCTGCACTTTAGGAAGATCTTCTTCAAATGTTGTAAATGGTCTTTGTGGCTGCTAGAGAAGACTGTTATGTCATCAAGTTAAATAAGGACAAACTTGTCCTTCTCTCCCACAAAGGTTATGTCCATGGCCCTCTGAAAAGTAGCCCCAACATTCATCAGTTCGAAAGGTATCTTGGAGTACATGAAAGTGCCCCTAGGAGTAGTGAAGGCGGTCTTTTCCTGATCTTTAGGATATACAACAATATGATTGTAACCTGAAAATCCATCTAAGAAAGACATGACTCTAGCCCCTGAAACTCTTTGCAACAATTGTTCCATCTTAGGCAGGGGGTAGTTATCTTTTTTAGAGCACTTGTTCAGATTTTTGAAGTCAACACAAAGCTTGATTTCTCCATTTTTCTTTCTCACTACCACAAGGTTAGCTACCCATTTTGAATACCTTAGGGGAACTATAATTTTGGCACCCAACAGTTTTTTGATCTTGTTCTCAATCAAAGGCAATAAGGGAGGGCTGATAGGTCTTAATTTCTGCTTAAAAGATGTAGTGTTCTTTTCTAGTGAGATCTTGTGTTGAATGATGTTTGTATCATAGGTTTTTGTTGGGTTGCGTTATATTCTTTCCACGACTAGCCCACGTAGTTAACCGGGGGGTTAGATGGGGCCCCTTCATTGCACTGATTATGTAGCGGGGGGGGGGGGGGGAGTAGGGGTTTGAGATGTAAGCCTATATACCCAACTGTTATGTCTGGGGCAACGCGGCTAGATTTTGGTTTGGGACCATATGTTAGGTTTTGGGCATGACCCACCTAATTGTGTTTTTGGTGCATGATTTCGCACATGTTTTTTATTGGACGCAATGGTTTTCGGTCGCATGGTTTTGGACCGCGATGTTTGCGTTCATTGGTATTGGGAGCTTCGTACAATGCAAAATATGTATTGTAACGATTGAAAGGAATATAATTTGAAAATCAAGTCTGTAGTCCGGTTTTAGTCCAGGGATATTCTCTATGTTTATATTGTGTGTTTATGTGTTATTGCCTCTCACATTTGTTTATTTGTTGTGTTTGTAGAATCGTATTTGCAGTTAAGTTTCTATAGTGCGGGTTTAAAAACCTACATTTTGGGTATTGAGATGCCGGATTTTTTTGGCTTCAAGGGGATGGCCTTGTTGGCTGAGGGGTTTCACTCCAGGCCGTGTGGGTAGACCCTGTTGTTAAGTGGGAGACTTCTGTCGAGATCAAATTCTCGTCGGTGAATTAGAAGATGGCAGTAGTGGAAAGATAGAGATCAAGAAATTTAATGGTCAGAGTTTTGAGTTGTGGAAACTCAAGATGGAGGATCTGTTGGTGGATAAAGAATAGGGGATAACGGTAGATCCGGGTACTAAACCAACGGGAGTGTCCGATGAAGAATGGAAGAATTTGGATTGGAAGGCAAACATAAAAATACGATTGTGTGTCTCAGATTTAGTATTGCTAAATGTATTAGGGGAAGCTACAATAAAGGCTTTGTGGGACAAGTTAGGGACTTTGTACCAATCTAAGTCTCTGGTGAATAAACTGATCCTGCGGAAAAAGTTGTATAACCTGAGGATGAAAGATGGAGACTCAGTGACAAAGCTTCTGAATGCATGTAATATTGTGGTAAATCAGTTAGTATCTATTGATATTAAAATTTCAGATGAAGATAAGTGCATCAGTTTGTTGTGTTCTTTACCAGATTCGTCGAATAGTCTAGTTATTGCAATAGGTAGAAATGCAACTGCCTTGCAGTTTGATGAAATAGTCTCAGCCTTGTTGACAGAGGGGATGAGATGGAAAAAAATGGAGAGCCAAAATGGTGATGCCTTGTCTATATGAGGATGGTCCCAGAACATAAACAAAAATAAATCATCGAGTGGGAGATCTATATCTTCAGGAAAACCTGTAAAGGTGGTGTGTTGGAAATGCGGAAAGGAAGGCCACTTCAAAAGGGATTGTAAATCTAAAGCTCCTGACAAAGGAAAGGGATTTGATGAGGCTCCTTCTACAGAGGTGAAAACCACCTTAGATGAAGGTGGGGATGTGTACTTGGCTTCTTCAAGTACACATGTATATCATGAGGCATGGTTGATTGACTTAGATGCATCCTTTCACCTCACTCCCCATAGAGAGTGGTTATGTGAGTATGAGAAATATGATGGTGGTGATGTCTTCTTGGGGGATGACAGGAAGGCTAGAATCATTGGTCATGGAAAATTAAAGTTGAAGCTGCAAGGTGGAAGGGTTAGAACACTTCTGGGTGTTCTACATATTCCTGCATTAGCCAGAAATCTGATTTCTGTTAGCAAGCTGGATGATGCAGGTGTAAAAACAGTGTTCGAGAAGGATATCAGCAAGATGGTTTGGGGAGCACTGGTATTGATGTGGGGAGTTCGAATTGGAACTTTGTACAAGCTGCAAGGTAGCACTATTGTTGATGGGTGCAACAGTTCCGTAGTTCCTGAAAGTGGACCAAAAAATCTAGTGGTCTTTGGAGAAAAGACCATGTTGTGGCATCAAAGGCTAGGACATATTGGAGAGAAGGGCCTTTGAATACTTCATGGTAAACGTATGGTAGAAGGTATGAGTAATAGCTCTCTAGATTTTGATTTCTATAAAAATTGTGTATATGTGAAGCAAAATCGGGTGAGTTTCCCCTCTGGTGGTAAGAGGGCGAAACATATATTAGAGCTTGTGCACAGTGATGTGTTTGGACTTGTGAAGGTTCCATCACTAGGTAAGTCTGTGTACTATGTATCATTTATAGATGACTTCTCAAGGAATACGTGGATATATTTCCTTAAGAAGAAATCTAAATTCTTTGCAGGTTTAAAGAATTTAAGGCTCTAGTGGAAAACCATATAGAGAAGAAGATAAAGGTGTTGAGGACATATAATAGTGGAGAGTTTTGTAGTAAGGAATTTGAAGTATTCTACAAGAAGTGTGGTATAGCACGACAGAAGATTACTCCATATACACCTTAGCAAAATGGAGTTGCAGAAAGAATGAACAAGATGTTGATGGAAAGGGCAAGAAGCATGCTCAGTGGTGCCAAGTTAGGACAGGAATTATGGGCAGAGGCAGTGGATACTGCATGTTGCCTGGTCAACAGGGCACCTTCATCAGCGTTGGAGGATAAGACTCCACAAGAGGTATGGACTGGTAAGAAACCCTCTCTTTCACATCTAAGGGTATTTGGATGTGATGCATATGTATGTTCCAAAGGAGAAACGAACCAAGTTGGATAGTAAATATGAAAAGTGCATCTTTATTGGGTATATGGATGGCTTAAAGGGTTATAAGCTTTGGAACCCAGTAATACGGAAGGTTGTGTATAGCTGAGATGTGGTGTTCAGAGAGGTGAAAGATGTTATTTTAACATGAAGTCCCACCAAAGGAACCTAAGAAGATAGAGTTTGAGCTAAAGGAGGAAGAATCAAACTCTACAGCAGAGGAGGAATCAGAAGATGAAGAGCCACAAACTTTGGCTGTGAGAAGATCAGTTCAAGAAAGAAGGAAGCCAAGAAGGTATAGTCCACCTGCTTTCTGTTCAAATTTTGCTTTGTCTATTATTGATGATGATCCCAGAACTGTGAAGGAAGCAATGGATTCAAAGGATGGAAAACTCTGGAAAGAGGCCATGGTTGATGAAATGGAATCTTTGCACAAAAATGAGGCTTGGGATCTGGTGGAGTTGTCGGCTGGAAGGAAACCCATTGGCAACAAATGGG
>APFE030900480.1:2902-20223 GCA_000404065.3 Pinus taeda | reverse complement strand
CAGAGAGTTGGATATTCGTGGCTTGTTGATGCAGACTACGCTTGAGATCTCGATAAGAGAAGATCTACAAGTGGGTATGTGTTAACCTATTTGGAGGTGCGGTCAGTTGGATGAGTAAGAAACAATCTGTAGTGGCACAATCAACTACAGAGGCAGAATACATGGCAGCCACTCATGCAAGCAAGGAAGCAGTTTGGTTGCAGAGATTGTGTTCAAGTATGGGGTTAGTACAGGGAGCTATAAGGATAGACTGTGACAGCAAAGTGCAATTTTCTTGGCAAAGAACCCCGCATATCATTCAAAGACAAAGCACATTGATGTTCAGTATCACTTTGTGAGGGATATGATAGAAGACAAAAGGGTGTTGCTGGTAAAGGTGGACACTTTGAAGAATACTATAGATGCATTGAAAAAATCTGTAAGATTTGAGAAGTTCTATTGGTGTAGAGAAACAAAGGGCATTTTAGGGCTGGAAAAATGACTAAGCTCTCTTGTGGCCCCTTGTGGAAAGAAAACAACAAGTGGGAGAATGTTGGGTTGTGTTATATTCTTTCCATGACTAGCCCACGTAGTTAACCGAGGGGTTAGAGGGGGGCCGGAGCACCCCCTTCGTTGCATTGATTGTGTAGTGGGGGGGGGGGGTTACAAGGAGTTTGAGGTGTATCCATACTCCACTTATGGGTCTAGGCAGCGCCCCGAAAATTTGGTTTGGACCCTATGTTGGTTGGTGGAACCACCTATGGTTTTTGCCATGATTTTCACACAGTTTTTGGACATGATGGTTTTCAGTCATGGTTTTGGATGCGAGGGGTTTTGGTCCATGGTATTGGATGCTTCGGCATGTATAAATATGTATTGTAACATTGAAAGGAATATAATGAAAAATCAAGCTGGTAGTCCCAATTTTGGGATCTAGGGGAAATCTCTGTGTATATATGTTTTATGTGTTATGCTCTTGCATTGTTTATTTTTTGTGTTTTAGAATTCGTATGCAGGTAGTTTCTGTACGGGGTTAAAACCTACAGTTTTAAGATCACTGTATTCCCAGGCAAAAATATTAGCAAATTGCTTCATGAGGGTGCAATACTTGGAATTCTGAGCAGAAGACAAATAAGTGGACAGATTGATGAATTTCGGATGTGTTGGGCTCCCTATGTTATGTTTACAGACAATGGACTCGTTCTCTATTTTGGTCGGCTTGTAGGGCACGTCGTTATGATCAAAAAGCTTCTCTAGAGGCACCAATCCTTTTGGTATGTGATTACTAGGTAGCTAGATGATGCTTCCTCGACCGATCTTGTTTTTTAGCTTGGACTGGCAACATTCTTCCTTGGTTTCATTTTCTTGGTCGATGTGCGTTTCAGCAAATTCCTCCATGACATGCAAAAACCTGTTAATTTCCTCATTGTCTTCAAAAAATCTCCAATATTTGACATTTTTAGGCATAGACGGTTTGTATTTTACCTAAACTTCATATGTCAATTTAGGAGGTAAAGGAGGAATAAACATGTTAGCAGATACAACAAGGAAGTTGACAAGCTAGTTCTTCATTCTTGGAAGATAAGAAATGCTAAAATCATCAAAAGAGTCGTTGAGCCTCCATACCTCAAATCTTCATGCTTTCAGCCTTGGATGCTTTTCTTGGAATGCTTTATTTACTTGCTGGATGATGAGGTCTGCATCTCCAAACACTTTTAGGCCTTTGATACCCATTTCTTTAGTAGCGTTTAAGCCTAGAATCAAGGCTTCGTAATCTGCTATGTTGTTTGTGACCTGAAAGGCTAATTTGAAGGATAAATGAATGTATTCCTATGTTGGGGACATAAGGACTACACCTGCCCCTACAACTTCTTTAGAGAAAGCTCCATCAAAGAACATGTCCCAAATCTGTGGGCCTTCTTCCTTAGCGATTTGGAAAACTGGTTTTTTAAGCTGCGTGGAGGCCAACTGGAATTCTTCAATATGAAGAAAACATGCTCCAAAATCAGTGTCAACAACATATATGGGATGATTAGTAGGGTTCTTCTCATCACTGATGATATAAGCCAATTGTGCCTCTCTGTATAATCTCTTGCTCTCACCTCCGAAAACTGGGACAGTAGCATAAGACAGATCATTTTGCAATGATTCACCTAATCTCTTGATCCAACCTCTAGAAAGTAACATGCCAAACTTGGGGGGTACATTAGCTACCACAATATCCATGATCATGCTTTTCATAGGCAGTTGAGACAAAGTGATGGCTAGGTCCTTGATTAATCCTATACAATTCACTTTTCTATAGTCAAAAGAAAACAGGTCATGATAAGGCTTAGTGATGTCAAGACCCAACTCATCCATGACAGCCTTGGGCATTAGATTATGGTTGGCTCCAATGTCCAAAAGGCAATTGTGAAGGATTTTTTCATGAATAGTTAGAGAGACATAGAATGATGGGGAGCTGTCTTCACAATTTTCAATCATTGGGCTGAGAATGACAACTAGCTTGTCATCTTGCATATTTACATAGTTAGTGGAGACTTGGATGGCTTTAAGCTCAAGGGCCTCAAGGATGGATCTTTTGAAGGACTCATTCTTCACTAGTTCAATCAGAGGCATAGGTATTCTTAGCTTCTGAAATTTTGATTGAAAACTGAAAGTAGAAGGAGACTTGTCAAGGCTTCTTACCTCATGAGCTGAAGCTTTGAGGATGATGGGATCAACTGCCAGTTGTTTTTGCTTATTAGCTTGTTGTACTGCAAGGATAGTAGCTCTTTGAATAAGAGTTTCCTTGGCATTATTTACCTGTGACCTAAAATTATATCTTTGCTGATCTACAGTTTGTAGAATAGCTTCACCATCCCATTCTTGGCTAATCTAGTCATTGTATAATGACTTTTCATAGGTAGTTTAGGTAAAAAAGGAAGCATTGCCTTTGTCTTTTAGACAATGGATCTCATCATCTTCTTCAAACTACTCTTCTTCCATGACTATGTTCTGAAAAGGAGTCTTCCCCCTTTGGTCTTCATTTGCATCTCTGTTTCTTTGCAAAATTTGCAACTGCTCATTCGTTTTTCTATATGGATTTGGATTTGGATTTCTTGGGGCAAAGGTATTAGGCATTCTTCCTTTCCTAGGGTGCTGCTTAACCTTCAATTTAGAGATTTTAGAGGCTAATGACTCGATCATTTTGGTCATTTTATCTATCTTAGGATCAGAGGATGATGAAGACTCGCCCCTTTGTCTTATTCTATCAACATTTCCCTTGAGCTTCTCTGTAGCCATGATGTTTGATTCAACTTCCAAGGCTACATCTTGCATGTTAGCCAAAGTAGCACATCGCCTCTCTCTCAACAATAGGCAGAAGTCAGAATCAAAAGCACTGGCATAGGTGAGTTTAGCAGAGGTAGTAGTAGGTTTTACTTCAGCTGGTATCTTGCTATACATACAGTTAAACTTCTTATTAAAATCATATAGCAACTCACCATTTTCCCTCTTTAAGTTCCCAAACTCAGTGTGGTAGTAGAGGAGATCCTTCTTATCCCCCCAATGCTTTAGGAATGCATCATCTAAAGCTTCAATATTTGCTATAGATCATGGGGTTAGTTCTCTGAACCATTTCCTAGCCTGTCCATCTAGGCTTTGGACAAAGACTCTCATGCACACATCGTCTTCAATAATTATCATATTATCAACATAGCTATAAAATGACTCAAGATGTTCTTCAGTAGTAGCACCTTCAGTCCCAGTGAACTTAGGTCTATATTTCTGATATTCTCCATTACGCATGGCATTCAAAGCAGTGGGCAGTATTAGAGGTCTATACCTAGCAGCTATGATTCTTTCCATTTTGGTAGGTGCTTGTGGACCTGCCATAGCTGTGGTGGCTAAAAGAGTACCAGCAATCTGAATGATAGAGGGCTAAGGAGTGACTGATAGGAATAAAGGAGTATGATGGATAGGGGGTGACATTTCATTTGGGCTTACAACAAAAGGAGAACCTAAAGAATAAGGAGCTTTATGAATCTCTAAGAGTTTTTCTTCACTGCTAGTATTAGATGCTATACTGTTAACATGCATTTGTTCTATTACAAGTCTTTCTTGAAGAGATATAGAAGATTGTTTAGGTTTACCTGAACCTGATGCTCCTTTCTACAATACCTTTCTCTCTTTGATGATTTTTTTAGGGTTAGGTACTGGGTCAGCTTGTAGCTTTTGAGGATTTCTCCGAGTATGACTCACAAACTGAGCCAGAACTATGAAGTCGAGTTTCCAAGAGGTTCGACCTCCAGTAGAGTCACCAGATAGATGATTACAACCAAAAAAGTGCCCATACTTTGTCTATCATCAAAGCTGCATCTATGTCATTTCCCAGGGAAGCTGAGCTTCAATTTCCTCTCCTCGACAATGGCGCTAATTATGTTATCACTCCAGGAAACTCTCCTAGGTTGTAGCTCAGAGATGCCTGGTAACATATAATCTTTAATATTGTTCTCTGAACTATTGGAATAAATGATGGTTTGGATCAAGTTAGATAATCATTTCAGCTCTATTCTCACTCAAGGCATGCATGAACACTCTCACCAATACAAGACTTTAGACCACTAATGCTCAATACTTTATAAATTCAATGGATAGATGGAGAATACTAACTATACCAGTAGATTGCATACATAAACATAAATGACTGGCTATCTACAGGAAACAAAAGAGAATACTGACTGTACCGGCACATGCATATATGACCCCATATGAATGGCTAGCTACAGGAAGTAAAGAAGCTTGCAAATCTAATTCATCAAAGCAGATATAAGATGACAGTTATCTAGCCTTAGACACAAAAGAAAACATGAAAAAACTATTCAAGTGCAAGCATGGAACAACAAAGAGAATGGACATTGAACATATAATGGAAAAAGAAGCTTAGATTGCTAGAATGAAGATGAGAAGATTGAAGGAACAGAGGAGGAATAATCTCCAGAAGTTGAACCCCTATTACATCTTACTTTCAGCTATTTATAGCCTATTTACAATGCTCCTAAGCTCTCTAGAAGGCTCGGAGTCTCAATCCACTTGATATACATTGTTAACTAATTTTATGTCCGCTAGGCAAGCATGGGATCGGAGTTTTCTGCTTCTGACAACAGAGTAACCGCTTTCAGATATTTTTGGTGGTTTGTTGCGCTGTCTGGGAGTTATCCTGTGACAGTGATGCTCCATAACGTTTGTTGGTGTGGCTATTGCACTGTCTGTAGTGTTGATGCTCCCTGATCTTGTTTAATTCAGGTTGTAGTGTGTTGTGGCCCTTCTCTTTCCCTTTTCAGGCTCCCGTTTCCCGGAAATATGTCTCTCGGGCTCTATTATATGGTGGAATGGGTCTTCGGGCCCTTATAATCCCTTTAAATGGCCCCTTTCTGTTAACACATGATTGTTTTCTATTTTAAATAGAAAACACAATGACACTGTGAAAATCCCACCCACCTCTGTCCTTTTAAGACTTAAGAAATCATTAGAAATGGCTTTTTCTCCTCTTGAGTTCGCCTTTGCAGTGACAACACATCTCCACTGTTGATTTTGGTGTCCTAGATTCAATGATGATGATCCATTTGGGCGCCTCTTTTGTACTGGAGTTAACCGCCCGATGAGGGCGGTTTTCTCTCTCCTCGTCTTGGACACGTGGCAGCGGTTGTATGGCATCAAGTGGAGCTTGGCCTAAACCACTTACCGCCGATAGCCCACCCTAAATCTTGCCTATTTTGTGATTTTTCCTTCATATTGGAAATATGTCAAAACATTGAAAATTTATGAAAAACGGCCTTGGCGGATTTCAAATATCATATATTCCACTTCTCGGAACCTTTCAGGTTCGGGGCTCATCGTAATCGCACTGGCCAATGCTCCCTTCATATTTTCATTATACAACAAAAATACATGAAATACATTAAAAATGGGCCTTCCATGGACTTGAAAATATATCCACTTTGTTCCTGAAACCCTTTCGGGTTCGGGTTATATCGCATCGGCGCTAGCCCTGTTTCCCTTTGTATTTCGTTACATAATGAAATACACAGGAAAATACATTAAAAATGGCCTGGGCATGGAATTAAAATATTATCAAATATTGTATTACATAATTGTTGGGTTCGGTTATCACATCACAAATATGTATGTGCATAGGCCCCGACACTTGGTGTAGCATCGATGCGATATTGGTGATGTGATAAATCGCAATCGCGAGTCGCTCAATCCCTGGGCCTCTATATATATAACATATGCTCCCACCGATATGACCCATCAATCGATCATCAATGATTGCTGATCAATGGTGTCATACGCTCGCCTTTAGACTGTCGCCTCTGGTCGACTGATTGTGATTAGCCGCCTAGATCTGGGCCGTTGATCGGTGAGATATAATGACAGCTATTCATTCACTATTTAAGCCTACATTTATGGGCTTTTCATGGTTTTTAAAGCATTTTTGCCTCCCGATAGTGTATTTTCGCCCTTCCAAGGGCTCTCCTCTTGCTCGCATTTTGATCATTGGATGATCTTTAAGCAAAAATTGAAGATTTCAAGAGCATAAATTGATCATTGGCATGATTTTAAGCAACTTTGGAGACTCTAAGAGCCTATCTGGATCCATTTTTGGGCTTTTTACTAGCAAGGCTAACAATAGTAATCTGCAAATCTAGCATGATATAGTCCATTAGCATTATGGCTTCTTATCCATAAACCAGTCGGAACAATGTTTGTCCCATCAAATTTTTATAGGTAGTTCTATATGCCGACAGAACAATTGGTATGTGCACATCCCAATCATTCTATTTTACATTACAAATATTTGTTAAGGCATTCTCTAGGATTTTATTAAAGGCTTCCACTATTTCATTTGCTTGAGAGTGATATGGCATACTTTTCTAATGATACATCTGGAACTCTTCAAGCAAAGAAGCAATCGTTTCTTTCAAGAAGTGCGAACCCCTATTGCTCATTGATGAGCCTCATAAATGGGTAATTATATGGACTCATTTTACCTCCTAACCTAGTCAAATAAACCATTCTCTTAGCTTATTGTATGATTTTCTGATTATATTTATGCTTATAGAGTGAATTGAGTTAGTTATGATGCCATGTGGTCTAACATGTATTTAATACGGATTATTGATGGATTTTGAGGACAAAGTCAAGGATCCAATGGTCAAATGGCAGCAATAACTCGAAGTAGGCAGAGGAGAGGACTTATAGGAGGGAATCCCCCTCATTTATTACTCCTCCCTTCGAATTCCCCTTCATTCAGCTCGGAGTACAAGCAGCCAAATCATGCACTAGGAGGCAGCCGAGCAAGTGGAGGATGACTGGTAGTTATCTCGAGTCTTGGGAGCCAAGCCTCCCTAATTTTAAGGAAGCTATTGGTAGCTTCATATGTATAAGTAGAGAGGCCTAGGGCCTCACTAGGGTCAGCTTTTTGCTTATGTAAACTCTACTCAAATTCCGAGCTTACTATTTTGTGACATTTTTATGTAATCTTGCTATTTTTTGATAATGAAGATGGAATCCTTTTTGAGCTAGCATTGAGTTACCTCAGTGGGCTGAAGCTCTTGCCAAGCTTCTCTTTATTTGTATTTTTATGCTTTACTTCAGTTTGCAGATTAATTTGTTGTTAGATGTATTTCTTTTATGGTTAAGAATAGGTTGCTTTTGATGATATAGTAGTTTGCTTCCATTTGTGCTTTTTGTAGCAGGTTAAGAAGTGATAAGAAAAGATTCAAAAGGCTAGCAATAGTGCCTTGGCCTCTCTTCCTCCGTCTGGGACCATAATTTGAGGCAAAGACTCTCTTGTTGCCCCAAAAACACAGATTTTTCCTCATTCATAGGACTTCTAGTTTTTACATCTCTTTAGTAGGTTGACAGTCCAGTTTTGCTTTGCTTCAGATCTCCTTTATCATGTTCACTTCTTGATTTGAAATAGTCCTCTTTCATGCCTTCTTTTCTTGCAAACTTTCCTTTCATAGATCATAGTTTATACCATTTTAATGCAAAACTCTGTTTTTCCTAGATGCACTCAGTTCATTGGTTGCTTGATTTTCTTGGTTGAATGTCAGTTTCTATGTATCAGATCTCTTCCAGTAGTAATATAGCTTACCAACAATCACGCCCTCCATCTGATCCATGCCCTGTAGGTCTCCTAAACCTCACCTCAATTCTGCCCTAGTTTCCTTCATTTGTTTTAATAGAACTTTTTCCTCTCTCCTTGAGCAAACCCAATCATCTTTCTATCTCATGGTGATTTATGGTAGACCTTAGGTGTCCTAACACCTCATTCCAACCTTCATCCACCTTTTCCACCCACTCTCACATCCTTAAAATAGCAGAAATTGCTCTCAGCCTCTTCCTGTAGGCCTCTTGTAGTTTCCCTGTTTTCCTCATGTAGTTTTTGATGTAGGCTTTCTTTGGAAGGCTGAGTTTGGGAAAAGCCTCCAGAAGGCCACCTAAGACCTCCTAGGACCCATCAACACCATATTATATCCTACCAAGCTCCAAAACCACCCTTTAATGCCACCTGTTCGATGCCACACTCACACACAATAAATTAGATACATGTCAAATTCACATAAAAACACATAAAAATCCAAAAATATGTTTTTTGCTTATTAATTCCAGAAATAGCATGGTTAGATGTTTTTTACTTTATTGAGTAGGTAATTGCATTTCTTTCATGGTTTTCATAGTGTTTTTGATAAAAGTAGGATTAGCTTGTTGATTAGGGTTTACTAGGTCTTGCTTTACATTATAGTTTTTTTCCTTTCTGCAATTAGAATTGCTTCCATAGAGTAATATTTCTTTCTTTCATCACACATAGAGCTTCTTCTGAGATCTATAGAAGTTAGCTTGAGCTCCTAGTGATTTTTCATCCGCTGAGCAAGTGACAACCTGCAATGAGAACTAGTACTTATGCATACAGCATCGACGCTTCCAAGTTTGTTACAAACTACCGAGTTGATAAAAGTAAAGTTGGCAGGCCAGGAGTTGCAAAATTGTTGCTGCAATACTGGCACCTCACCACTTTTTGGAACCATTTCTGGGGAAGCATCAGAGTATTTTTTGATTACTACTTCTTCTATTTCCTATTTGCAACATTCTGCTAATAGTTTATTTCAACAAAAGTAGACTAGTCATTTCTTTTCTTTCAAGTTCTACATTTCTTTGCTTTCCTTTCCAATTCTGCAAATTTCATTTTGGAAAAAGTAGACTAGTCTTTTCTTTTCTTTTAGTTGTGCATTTTGTTGCTTTCCTTTTCAATTCTGCAAATTTCCATTCAGCAAGTTCATTTCAGCTAGTTGCAATTTGTTTTATCAGTTTCAGTTTCTGCAGGTACTATTAGTGTGGGGAAAAGGAAACAAAAAACCAACCAAAAAGATTTCCTTTCATGTCTCGTAGGAATAGAGTTAACTCAGGAAAATTTCTACCCAACACCCCCACTACTTCACATAGCCAACCTTCTCTCTTCTTCGGTGGCTGCAATAAAGAAGAACTCTTAGGTGAGCATCCAGACATATTTGAAGAACCTATAGGGGAAGAAGAAGAAGAAAACATTCCTTTGGAGCCAATGGCTGAAAACATAAATGCTAGGGGGAATGGAGAGAGAATAGAGGCTACCTTTCCCATTCGAGAGACCAATGGGGACACCAAAATGAAGAATATAAGCCCTTCAGCCCTACCTCATTTCCATGGTCTGACTACAAAAGATCCTGACACCTTCTTGTTTGAGTTTGTTGTTATTTGTTGAACTTATGACCATGTCGAAGATGAGAAAAAGTTGAAATTATTCCCTTCTACTCTCAAGGATGTAGCACTGCGCTGGTTCATGGGATTACCTGGCAATAGCATCACAACTTGGGCTCAGATGCTGCAAGCCTTTAACAACAAGTATCGAGACTATTGTAGGTCAAAAGATACTAAAGAAGAAATCTTCGGAATGACCATGGGAAGTGATGAGTCCCTGGAAGACTATGAAGAGAGGTTCCAACTTAATTACAAAAGGGCCAGGTGTACACTTGACCCTGAATCTCTGAAGTTGGTCCTGCTCAGGGGAATTTAGGAAGACCTTTTAGACACCCTCCATCTACTGGCCAGGGGAGACATCTACCAACTATCCTATGAGGACATAAAGACGATTTTCAGAAACCATTCTAGAGTAGCTAGAAAGAAAGGTATGGGGAGTCAACCCATAGCCAGTGCCTCTTCTTCCAATTCAAGCATTAAAGGTGAAATTGGAAACATGCTGGAAGACTTCAAGAGTGAGATGTTGCAGACTCTTGCCATGCAAATGGATACCTTACATATCAAAAGAAAACAAGAGGAAGCAGAGAGGGCTTTAGCCATTTTTTGCCTTAGATGCACTAGGAAGAATCCTAGGAATGAATGCCCATTGAAATCTATAGACATTTGTTTAGTCTATGAAGAAAATCATTCTACAGATAAGTGCCCTTCCTTTCCTGGACTTAAAGTTGTGTACCAAGGGGCCGAAGGAGTCACTGAATAGATCTATTACATAAACCAAAGGAGGCCGCATGGACCTAGACCATACTAGTAGGGGATTCAAGGGACATCTCAGGCATACTACAACCCCAACTAAGTCCCCTCCATACCTTCTTGGGCCCCCCTTGCTCATCCTTCCTGGTCCACGCCTCCTCCTTGGTCCTTCACATCTCAATATCATGCCCAACCAACCACCCATTCATTTCAATCCTATGCTCATCCGCAACCTCAATGGAATGCACCTCATCAAGGGTGGAGGCCCCAATACAACTCTCCTCTTGCTCTTCTGCCTCCACCACCTACCCAACCACAACTGTTACCTTCTGCTCTACCAAGGCAACCTCAAATGCCTGCCTGCCAAATACAAACCCGAACAACAGACAGGCTCAACAAGTGTATAGTGGGGAACCATCATACCCAAATTATGCTGTGGAGATTCAAGAAATTAACTTGTGATCTGGGAAAGTTCTCCCAGATAGCCAACCTCCACCCATGGAGGTTGAGGAAGATAAACAGGAAAGTGAACCTAAAGCAAATCCACTCTTTCCTGAGAGACTATCCATGACAATCTAGCCTACCCCAGAGGAGATTGAACTCCTGGGAGAATTGAAACATTTATGTGTGAAGATACCACTTCTCCAAGCCATAAAATATGTGCCTATCTACAATAGGTTGATTAAAGGGAAGTGCTTTAGGCATCCAAGAAGGCACAAGAGAGATACCCCAACCATATATGTCATAGGACAACTGTCCGACCTGATGTTGGGGCAGATAATCTGTCCAAAATATTTGGACCCTAGAAGCCCAGTAGTTGATGTCCACATCAATGGCACAATGGTCCCACATACCTTGATTGATCTAGGAGCTACCATTAGTGTGATGACAAAGGACACAATGATCAAAATTAATCTCCAGGGCTCCTTGAGGAAGACCACGACAGTGCTACAGTTAGCAGACTACTCCACCGTGACCCCTGAGGGGATTGTGGAATATGTGATGGTCTCCATTGATTCTTGGGAGTACCCTACCGATTTCTTAGTTCTCTAGCCAAAGGTAAAGCTCACTAGGTATCCTCTCATCCTGGGAAGACCCTAGTTGGCTACAGCAGATGCCCACATCAGCTGCCGAGCTGGGAACATGACCATAAAGAATAGGCACATGTCCAAGTAATTAACCCTATATCCTCGTGCTAAACCCTTGCTAGAACATGATCTACCTCTATGGTTAGAGGAGGTGGATGAGGATGAAGTTTATTCTGCACCACTTTGTGCATTGGAAATCGCCATGGGAGGAAAACCACAAGATGAGGATGATATGATTGAAAATTTAATTCAGAATCCGTCTTTCAGTGTATCACCATTAGAAGACATAGTAAGAGAAACCAAAAACAACCCCTCAACTAATCTTTGTGTGACCAACCCTACTCTCCGTGTCAAAAATATAGAGTTCGGCCCAGAAAGAACATTGAGAATCAATCCATCCCTATCTACTTCCCAGGAAAAGGAGCTATGCAGCCTAATGAGAAAAAATTTAGATGCCTTTGCCGAGAGTTATAAGGAGATGAAGGGAGTGCACCCTTCACTATGTACTCATCATATATACATCAAGGAAGATTGCAAGCCAATCACGCAACCTCAAAGGAGGATGAATGCAACACTTAAAGATATTGTTAAGGAAGAACTGCAGAAATTGTTGGATGCAGGATTCATCTATCCCATCTTTGACAGTGAATGGATCTCTCCTTTGGTGCTAGTGCCAAAGAAAAATGGTAAGTGGAGAATCTGTGTCGATTATCGAGAATTGAACAAAGCCACTAAAAAGGACAACTTCCCTTTACCTTTCATAGATCAAGTGTTAGACGGTCTGGCAGGGAAAAAGATTTTCTCATTCCTAGATGGGTTTAGCGGGAATAATCAGATTCAAATCAGCCAGGAAGACCAAGATAATACCACTTTCACTTGTCCTTGGGGTACCTTTGCATATCGGGTCCTTCCTTTTGGTTTGTGCAACACTCCAACCACTTTCCAAAGAGTGGTATTGAGTATATTTTTTGAACTGGTTCATGATGCAGTAGAAATATACATGGATGCTTTTACTCCTTATGGCTCTGACTTTCAGGAAGCCTTCTCTAACCTAGGAAAAGTTCTAGATAAGTGTATTGAGATGAACTTGTCACTTAGTCTGGAAAAATGTGAATTTTTGATGACTGAAGGGACCGTACTAGGTCATGCAATATCTCGACAAGGACTACATGTGGACCCCAACAAAATTGCCATCATCCAAAGGGTCCCACCTCCTCAAAAGGTGAGACATGTTAGAAGTTTCATAGGCTTAGCCAAATATTATAGGAGATTCATTAAAGACTTCAGCAAGATAGCCTCTCCTTTGTTTGGCCTCTTAGGCAAAGATGTTGAGTTCATATGGTCAGAAAACTGTCAAGAAGCCCTAGATACCTTGAAGAGCAAGCTAGTGACTGCCCCAATTCTTAGAGGCCCAAACTGGGCCCTACCATTTCACATTCACACAGATGCTTCGAACAAAGGGATAGGAGCAACCTAAGGACAAATTGATGAAAAGTTACCTTATGCCATATAATTTATAAGCAAAAACTTGTCAAAGGCAAAGTTAAACTATACAGTGACCGAGAAGGAACTCCTAGTTGTCGTGCATTCCTTTATATCACAGGCTATCAAACCTTTGTGCACAGTGATCATGTTGCAATTAGATATTTAATGAACAAACCATATGTAAATGCTTGCATTGCTAGATGGTTGATTTTACTGCAGTAGTTTGATTTGACCATTATTGATAAGTCTGGTAAAGAGAATGTTGTTGATGACTTTTTGTCTAGGGTGAATTTGCTTGCAAGAGAAGAAGGAATGGTGGATGACCAAATGCCAGATGAACACCTATTTGCTATATCAGTACTCTTTCCATGGTTTGTTGATATAGAAAACTACTTGGTTTCAGCACAGTTCCCACCACACCTGTCCTCAAAAGAGAAGAGCAGGATAGTAAGGAAAAGTGCCCCTTTCACCTGGATTGGAGGCAATCTCTTCAAAATGGGTCCACATCAGATCTTGAGAAGATGTGTCAGGGAGGAGGAAGTCTTTGAAATCCTCCTGACCTGTCATGATGGGCCTTGTGGAGGTCATTTTGCAGCAAAATAACCCCCTTCAATATATTTCAAGCAAGCTACTACTGGCCCACTCTTCATCAGGATGTCAGGCGATACATGAGCCAGTGTGATCGGTGTCAAAGGATGGGGAAACCCACTCCAAAGGATGAAATGCCCATGCAACCTCAAGTGACCTTTGAGCCATTTGAGAAGTGGGGCATGGAATTTGTGGGGCCTATCAATCCCCCTTCAAAGAAGAGATAGTACACCATTGTGTGCACTGACTACCTGAAAAAGTGGGTAGAGAAAAAAGCAATCAAAGCAGCAACAGAAGAAAAAGTAACTAAGTTTTTGAGAGAAAACATATTCTACAAGTTTGAGTATCTGAGAGAGTTGGTCACAGACGAAGGTAGTCAGTTCACTTCCAGCCTGATTGAAGACCTACTCATACATCATAAGATCAAGCACAGGACTTCCACCCCTTACCATCCACAAGCCAATGGGAAAGTGGAGGTCACTAACAAAGCATTGGAAGGGATCCTAACCAAGGAAGTGAGCAACAGTAGAAAAGACTGGGCGACAGATTAGTTGAGGCCACTTGGGCCTACAACACAACATGGAAGACCACCACGGGGTTCACACCCTATGAACTGGTCTATGGGAAGAAGGCTTTGCTGTCAATAGAGTTTGAATTCAATACCTTAAGGATGGCCGCTCAAGTGGACCTAGACCTCAACCATGCATAGAAGGAGAGATTACTTCAGCTCAATGGATTGGATGAATACATATTGCAAGCCCTTCTCCATACAGAGGTAGTTCAGCTTCAGAGAAAGATATGGCATGACAAAAATATCAAGGAGAAGCAATTCCAAGAGGGAAATTGGGCACTACTCTATGATTCAAGATACAAAGATTTCAAAGGCAAGCTGAGGACATGATGGTTGGGACCCTACACTGTGGAGAAATGCAATGACAATGGTTCAGTTTTGATCAAAACCATTGATGATGAAGCCACCCCCATGCTTGTCAATGGACATCAGTTGAAAGTCTACAAGAAACCCCTCTCCAAGCAAGAATTTATTGAAGATTTGAATAAAACAATGATGGTAGTGGAGCATGTCTTAACTTCCACTTCACCTACTCATTGAAGAAAAGAAAAAAGTAAATAATAATAAGGACTCAAGTGAAAACCTCCATGAGGTGCTTGAGTCCCATCATTGGGTTGAAAACCTCTTCTGAGGTAGCCCAGTGATGTAATAAAAAAAGAGGAAAAAGAATAAGATCCCTGGGTGAATACCTCCCTTGGAGGTGCCCAGGGTAGGCAATTAAGGTGAAAACCTCTCTGAGGCACCCTAGTTGTTTTCAAAAAAAAAAAAAAAGAGAAAGAAAAAATGGATTTTTGTTGCATTGCAGGTTTGCAGGAGGACTACAGGGAGCAGAAGAAGGTACCAAGGGAACCCTAATATTCATACTAGCACCCATCTCATCTTCTCCACACCTTCCTCCATCATTTTTGGCATCTCTTTCACCACACTAGACCTTTTTCTTCCAACACTGTGTTTTCTATAGAAGGCTCCTGTAGGAATTACAGAGAGCCAAAAGTATCTACAGAAGGCAGTTTGAGGGACAAAAAAGCTTCATGAGGAACATATAATCCCTCCTACCATCTCCAAACCTCCTTGCCATCATTTCCAAGCTTGCATGGCACCCCACATCATTATTTTTTTTACCTGTCCAAGAAAAAAACACAGAAAAACAATTTCTATGTTTTGAAAAAAAAAAAAAAAAAAGAGGAAAAAGGCACCAATAACCTTACCTGGAGCTTACCTATTATCCCTCCTGTCATGCGGAAAGAGTTAATCTTGCGGACAAAACCAACCTCCCTAGAAGCTTAAGGCTTTCTAGTGACAAACAAGACAATTAATAACAATCCTTCTCTAAACATGCATTTACCATACAAGAAATCAAGTGTTTAGATCCTACCTGTAGTCCAACGTTGTTGTAGTAGTCCAGCCCCGTCGATCCAGATGAGCTCCTCCTTCACTTCGAAACCTGCATTCACTAACAATCAAAAGATTAAATAGCAAATATCTCATAAAATAAAACATATTCAACATACAGACCAAGGAATATATGAAACAACTCATTAATAACAAAGTGTTGAGAAGAATGGACTTATTTGTATTAATAGGAAACAAAAGAAACCATTACAACCTGAGCCTTGGTGTTGTGCAAGTTCCTCCCAGGGCCCAGCAAGAGTTTCCTTTACTTTGATAAGCTCACCCACTTCCAAATGAAACAAGAAAGGATGGGAATCTCTCCTCACAAGCTTCTACAAGGAAGTCCTAATTCCAGCAGCATCTACCCTTTGGAATATTCATCTTTCAACCTCCTTCCTCTTGGCCCAATGCCTGTATTTATAATGCTCTAGAGGAAGTTAATCAGGTCCACCATCAATGGGACAAGCCCCTCTTTGGATGGGGTAGCTCCTCTCTTGATGGGATAAGTTTCTCTTTCATAGGGATACATGAACTATCTGGAGGGGCTCAATACACGTCAAACAAGCTTCTAGAATGCTCTAGAAATGACCACAAGTAACTTTTTTAAGATGAAACTCGCGCCTTTTGACTTTTACAGGAGTACGCACCCACCCCTTTACATACAGAGCGTACAAGTACGCAGGTATTGTGAAATTGGGATGCGTACACGCAGGTAAGGTTGAGAGAAACTGCGTACCCAGAGATAAATAGATTTGTTAATGAATTTCTCTCTTTCTTGAAGTTTTACATGGAGAGCAGAGGTATGAGGCTTGCCAAGGAGGATAGTATGACTGTTGATGGAGCCATACTAACTACAAATAGTCATGGTGACAAATTTTAGTGTAACAGATTGCCCCCTAAAATGCAAAGCCTGTAATAGATAAGGGTGTTATATCATATAGGAAGGGTGAAGTACTTTATCATTTCAAGGATCATCTTGTGGAGAACCCAGTCAGAACCTACAATTTTCAACACAAAATACATGTATAAGATCATATCATCGCTGAGGTAGGCATTCCCATACTCAGATCAAAAATTTAACTATTGGACTAACTACTCTGATACAGGAATGATTTCATAATACATCATAATCATAGACTCGTGTAGACACAGTATGGGCGCAGCCATCTGTTTATGATTGGTCTACAACATAATGAATACAAAACTCCTCGCAGCCTGGATTGTGGAAACTAGATCCAGGGTCTTCATTTCTACTCCCCGAATTGGTACGATTCCAGCCATGCGAATAAATGAGTCGATGTCGAACATGGTAGAAACCACTTGATTACAGTCGATGATGTAAACTGTTAACAAGTGTGAGAGAGACCACCAATGATGTCAATGGTTCTCAAACTACCCAGTACAATCCATGAGATGTGAATGAATGAGTCAATGTCGAACATTTCACGGAGTCCTTCGATCGAAAGCCAATGATGTAAACTGACATCAAAGGCGAGAAACCTGCCATTGATGCATGCAGACTTCAAGGTACCGACGATTTCTAAGTCAACTCTCTAGATAATGTGCTGATGTCGATAGAAAGAGACCCGTCGCAGGCAAGCCCACAACACGAAATCATAGTTCAAGTTGAAGAAATGTTGCTGCAAGGACTGACTCAATGATGACATAATGAATGATAGGTATTT